>OMLB01021405.1:7568-20512 GCA_900302555.1 Myripristis jacobus
CTTGAATTACATGACTAACTGTTTTAGGAGTCGAGCCGTCATATCAGTAAACTGTTTTCATATGTCTGTGTGTCTTAAATGCTCATCCATGTCACAAACGTTAAAAAAAAAGACTTGATATTTTACTTGAGTTCATACGTAAATTGTATGCATTTTAATCGATTAATGGACTGTTAATGCCACTGACTGATTAATGAAATTTCTCTCCTCCCTATGCTCTCTCTCTCTCTCTCTGTGTGTGTGTGTGTGTGTGTGTGTGTGTGTGTGTGTGTGTGGGTGGACTGGGTATGGGGATTGGGGGTTGGGTAGATGATGTAAAGGCGAGCGGACCACCAGTGCAGGCGGTCTGGCCTGCCGAGGTAACGTGTGGAACAGTTTTCTCCCGGCAGATAAAAGCAGCATCCAGGAATGTTCCATATCTGCTCGCCTTACTGGACCCTTCGGACCACAGCTGCCAAAAGTCTGCCGTTCGCCCGGCCGTGCACACTGACCTGCAGGCGGGCTGGCTCTTTGGCCTGGAGGCTATTGTGTGTAAAACTAGGCGGTTTCCATTAAAAGTAGAGCACGTGTGCAGAGACTAAGGGACTGTTCGCTGTCATTACAGAAAGTGTTTAACACGGAGATATTAAAGGTTAAACAGGTTCAAACCAATTTATACAGCGAGGAGACTATAATGAAGCTGCTTTACCATGCAGGCATCTTTCAAAGAGTGTGCTATAGAGATTCTGGGGAGGGGAGGGGGCTGGATTAAGGTCAACGTCAAGAGTATAATTGAGTCAAAATCTTTTATCTTACTTTTATCGCTGAAAATGTTGCAGTTAGACTGAATATCTGGAACACACATCCTGAAATTTGATGTCTTGTGACTACTGTATAGAGTGAAAATGTCAGTGGTAATTTAACTGTGAAAATCAAGACCAACGTGCACAAGTAGTCCAGATAACAATATTTGCTGTCTAGATGCTTGGAGATATTTTGTTTTGCGATTTTACAACCAATTGTATTATGTTCCGTCATAAAAGGAAATTTAGATTCGTGAGAATGCCAAATGGAGTTACAGTGTGCATAGAGTTGGATTAGGTTATGGTTTATGATGGGTTCGATGGGAAATTATCTCCCTCTTGAACCAATAAATGTCAGACACACTGGGGACAATTCCTCAATAAAAATGACATTTTACAACAGGGTCTGTTTTTGTGTCTATAGATTCACCATGTCTGCACATTCTGTTTCTTTTGCCTAAGGGGGTCAAAAAGGACAAGTGTGCTTCTGTTTTCCATGTGTTTTATTTGAGTGAAACCTTCAGTTATCATTGAGTTTACAACCGTGGTGGAGAAATTGTTCAGCCTGCAGTCAAAACAGTTTATCTTTGTTTATTGACAACAATTTGTTCTCAAGAAGGTTTGCAGAAAAAGCATTAATTGACTTAGGATTTGCATGTTGTATCCATTAATACTCAGAGCTGTGGTTCCAGCTACAGGAAGAAAGCTGCAAATCTGCAATCGATGGAAAAAAACTGCTTCAAAACCCAACATTATTTCAGCGGGGAGGAAGAGACAGTCCATTTTGCAAATTGACTCCTTCAGGAGACTGCGGTCTTGCAATATCCTCGCCTCCCCCATGTATTTCTCTGCTGGGAGAGATACACAAAGCAGGAAACTGATTCTCTGAAGACGGCCATGGATTTATGACACACAGGCAAGTGCGACTGAGCAAGACCTATTCCCATCTGGGCTGGGAGCCACTGCCGCTCTTTGAGATTTATGACAAGGATGACACAGCTGATTACTCTCGGTTACTGAAAAGAATTGGACATGGACTGCATTCGGCTTTGTTTTGTGTGTGTGTGTTTTTCACAGGGCAACTGGAACCGCACTAACCCCACTTTGTCTTGGGTCGTCTCCTTCTCAGGAGACAAGTGACTTGATCTTCACCAAACGTCCGGGCTTTCCAGCACCAAAGTTTCCCATGGACAAATACGAAATTAGACTTGTTGTGGTCAAATATATAATTAAATAACACATCCAGACTAATGGGAAAAACACATTGAGTGTTGCACATGCTGTCTCTGGATGTGAGGAAATGTGGAGACTTCACTTTGACCCCAGAAACCGCATGTGCTGTGGACTTTTCCTTATTCCTCTTGACAAATTTGTGGGTTCTGCGTTTTGCTGTGGCCAAACCCTGGACTTTGAGAGTTCAGCCAAACCAAATAAAAGCCGTACAATAGCTGTGGAGTTGTTATGACCCCTTCAACCCAGTCTGGGACATGCTTCTGGATCGTGGTGCTGGACTCACTGAACCAGCAGGCTGCAGAGTGTCACCTTGTCTGATGCCCTTCCCCCACTCTCCAAGTGCTGCCACCAAACCAAGATAGTAAAGAGAAATGCGAAAAATGCTCTTCTTCTCACTCGCTCAGTAAATCACCGTGAGTTCAAGTTCAAGTGAAGACTCCAAATAGGAAACAGAGTGAAGACAGATGGCAATTCATTTTCCTTACACTACCATTTAACGGATGTTATGAAATTAGATGGCAAAATTATACTTTGTATTTGGGCAACACAGAATGTAACCCAGTGTGTGTGCCTCTCGAACACTTCGAAACAACTGTGTCCACTCCTCTCTGTCCCGCTTTTGAGCTGTATCGCCAATACCTCCCCGAATGGGAAAAACTGGGGTGACACATACATTTACTATACATTTTACAGGAGGGGGGGCTATTCGTGTCAGGAGAGACAAAGAACAGATGGACACATTGGTTGACATCAACTTGGAATAAGTGTGGTTTTCTCACAAACCACTTGCCCCTCCCAAAGCCTACTTTTAGGCCTTTGGGAAGCATAGAGTCCATTCCACGGGTCTCATTCCTCTTAGCTGTTTGGATGAGACTTTGGGTGAAAGGGTTGTGCTGTGAGATTGATGAGCCATGGCCAATTAGAGGCTTAGCCTCGGAGGCCCACAAAGACACCATGATCTCAGACATAAACATTGGCGGCCATAGGGCCTGAGAATACCTGTTGTCCATGGATAGAGGGCATGCCTCAGGCCGCCAGCTGGGAAGGACACCAGTTCTAATGCTTCACCAGCCAAAAATACCTTTAAACAGAAGGTAGCTGGCATTTTAGAGAACAACAAGAGTCTGTCCCACAGGCTCATACCGTGGTGATCTCAGTATTCCAGTATGGTGCCATCCCAGAAGGGACACGGGGCGGGGTGGCGGATGGCTGCTCCATCTGACACCCTTTAGTTGACGAGCAACAGGGCGCCAGCCAGGGGCTTGTTAGACAAACTCTGACAACAAGACGCTGCCCTTGAAAATCAATTATAAACAGGGGAGCGTCTCTGCATCTGTTTCTGCTTGGAGTTATGCAGCAGTGTCTGTGTTTCTCTTTCTTTTTTTTGGGGAGGTCTGACTCCAGCCATTCAAATGGCCATCCCTGTGGGATTAATGATGGCACTAAAGCCTCTGGGACAGTGCTTGTAAATCAGAGGATGAACTGGGGTGATGACAGGTCTGGGAGGCCTCTGTTATTTGACTAGGCCATTTATTGGGGCTTCTTGGGAGGGGGTGTCTCATTATAGGCGCTTAGAGCTTTCCCCAGTGTGGGACATGTAAAACAAGAATAAAAAATGATTTGGCCATTTGGTGAGGGCCATATGCGGATGGCATGCAGCCTGTATGGTGAGAGAGGCCTTTCTTATTAATGTCTATTAATGCCCCTTCAGCACTTTGCTTACACAACCTGGAGCCAATGTTACCTTCAATTGATTCAACATGTCACCTTTTCACCAGCAAGCACCGGGGATTTGTGTTTAAAATAGCAAACTGAGTAAATTCCTTGCCCCTTGAAATCGCTAAAGAGAGCCCCTTTCCTCTTGCCATACCAATTTCACAGTACACTAGACAACCAGAGAGATCCTAGCACTGTGCAGGCCCATCAATCTTGCTAACATGTGCTTTCCCCTGCAGAATGAAGTGTTTGTTCACCTTGAATCTGCATCAGGCGTTTTTTTTTTAAATATATAAATTTTATATAAAAATGAAAACTGTTGCAGATTTATCGTAAAAACAGAATTATATATATGTTATAATATATATATATATATTATTATGTTGTAAATATTTGCCTGCATATTAATTAAGTCACTGTTAAAATTAAGTAAATAATAAATAAAACACATGGTTATCATCTATGGGATTTCCTTGTAAATAACTGCCACACCAAATACACACACATGGCAAACTCATACAACAAGAAAACAGTCTTTCAGTGTTTGCATGAGACATAGGCTACTGTATTTTTTTCTTTAAAATCTAATATTCTCTCGCTGACATCAACATGTTTTACTCTTGTGAAATGCGTACTTTATCATCCTGCAACAATACCAGCTCTGACTTCTTTTGTGTCTCTCTTTCTCTCCCGAGAGGATGTTTACAGCCTTTTTTTTTTTTTATCTTTTCAAGATGCAGCGAAAGCAGTGTGATAAAGGGCCCTCATAATGAGACCACCACCAGAGACAGAATAACTGTAAAGGGCCTCTGAAAGACCCCTTGGGTTGAACAGACCTCACCGACTCCTCCTATTGTTACTGAGCCATTCCACTCCCGTTTGTCCATCTGTTCTTCAGGTCCTGCCTTTTAGTCCACCTTATGGTCAGAAGGAATTGAAAGCATTTGTGAACTCCACACTACTTCTGTCTTCACTCACTGGAGCATGTCATGCATTCATCAAAGCAAGGGAAGATACCTGAGTTTAGAACAAGCCTACAGAGCAAAGGCTAGATAAGAGAGGGTGGCAACATATTTAATTCACAGCAAACCCTCAGAAGCAAACACTATTTTCCAACTAAAAACTCTAACAAGAAAAAAAAAAAGATGTACTACAGTAATCCACATGTTTAATAGGACGTACACCAAATTATATAGTAGCCTAAATGCATCAGACCTAAGCCACAAAGCGGCCTGCTTAATGGTCAGGCAGAGGGATAAGGAGAGCTGATTCCCTGGAATTCATTCCCCGAGGTGGCCCAACTCCCATTCACTGGCAGAGGATGAACTATTCCTTAATGCTATAAACAAATATTATTCCATTCCAGTGTGGAGGAGGAGGGGCGGTGGTATACTCATGAATGAGCCTGTTTGTTAATGTGCGAGGCCCTGACGCTCTGCTGGGGCTGTCAGTCATCTGCAGCGGTAGCCTACAGATTGGTATACAGAAGATTATGGTTTGACGCAGCGCCCTGCACACCCATAAACTTGGCAGATTTCATTCCCACCGTCAACAACTGCATTTCTGCAATCCTGGAGATGCAATGGGAAACAAAGACGAAAAAAAAGGGAATATTGAAGAGTGTAAAACAAAGCAATAAACCCGCTATTTAGCACCAACATCGAAAAAAAGTGATGCAAAGAGGTTGACCGGGTCAGTGTGGAATGAAATCTTGTAGAACAGCACATAATGGTTATCTCCTGTAATAAAGGTGCTCTTGCGCTGGCTCTGGGATGGCCTCGCGAGTATTGGTGGCATTCATCAGCCCTGCATCTTGATGGAGCAAGAAGATTACACCGTGTAATCTTGCCAGGGAAGGAGGGGCTGGCAGCAGCTTGGAATGAATGAGATGAATCAGGAGAATGGGTCGCCCAGTTTGGATTGCATGCAGCGGGATGTGTGTTCATTGACAGCACCTGCAATTATACAGGGAATCAGCAACACGGCCATTCATGAAACATATTATACACATGGCAGCATGTGTGCTTTACATATTGTATGAATAAAATGTTTACAGGGCACGACATTGACAGAATTCGAAATGAATATTTAACATCTATCATTACACATCATTTCTTTATATGCATTTAGACGTACACAGTCACACCACTATGAGCGTGGGTGAATGAGATGTTATTTTTTTTAGCCAAGGAAACACTGGATTGAAACTTTACTTCACTGTGAGAGTAGAAATCAGAAAACAGCCAGCTGTGTTGTTTTTGATTCCAACCGTCTCTGTTTGAGAGGTGGAGTGGGGCTGCAAAGCGAAAGCAGGCGAGGGGTGTTAATCAGGAGGTCCCACTGGCAGCCAGGGCCATCACGATGATCACACACATAAATAACAGGCCAAGCAGCGGGGCTCGGCAGAGGACATACAAGGGCAGGAGGCAAGAGGCCAGACATTGAATTAGAAGGCAATTTGGAGTTAAATGAATCCCATCTGCAACTCAGATTTATTGGTCAGTGACAAAAAGCGCTTTTCTGGTAACCTGGCTTCAGACAACATTTAAATCCAGCTGATGTTTGTTACTCAAACTAAACAAGATATTACATATCAGCTGGACTGAGTAAGACTTCATTTTTCAGCCACAGGGAGGAATTTAGCGCATGGTGGGAGGCTTGCAGTCATTAGATGCTCTCCAGGGAATGAAAAATAAACACTTAGTTGGATCTTTTTTGAAACTTTGGTAACAAACTACTACATACAGCTCCAATCACAAAGTTGCTGCCAGGTTACGCTGGATTAATTCAGTCATATCAGGCAATATACTCAGTGTACTCAGTAATCTATTCTATCCTCATACCTTAAAGCTATTAATGCTCACTAATGAATCATTCACTACTATCTACTGGCTGTAGACTGAATTCAGTTCATTTAGCCCTCAGATTTTTCCCAGCTCCAACAGGCATTTAAGATATTTGAATATTTTGAACAGAGTCCATTTGTC
This sequence comes from Myripristis jacobus, assembly GCA_900302555.1. Lineage (NCBI taxonomy): Eukaryota > Metazoa > Chordata > Actinopteri > Holocentriformes > Holocentridae > Myripristis > Myripristis jacobus. The sequence goes on from OMLB01021405.1 coordinate 14,287, forward strand.
ACCTTTTGCCTTTTGATTGCTTGTTATAACAAAAAATAGAATAAAACAGAGTTGTGGGAAGCATACAGCATCATTAAAATGAGAATGGAGAAAATGGGGTCAACGATATGTATCATTATGATGATGTAGATGTAAGATATTATCAACATATTACCTTACCAGTCTCACTGCATGCTATGATACTTGCCTATGGTACTACTATAGTATCTCAGTAGTGACATGTTAGTATAATATTCAATGGCTCAGCAGTACACCATCCAAATTATATTTAAATAGAATATTATTGTGGAATTAATGCACATATTTTTACATAATCCACTTTTTTAGTTTTTTTAGTTTATATTTCTCATTTTTCTTTTCTGTTTCTTGTCATTGCATTTAAGCTTATATAATATTTATTTTTTATTTTCACTTGTGTTTCTGATTATTGCTTGTGTTTCCTTTCTGTTTCTGATGATGCACATTTAGTTTTGCAGGCTCACTCCTTCAGCATTTCGTACATGATCACTATAATTGATTTAGGTTACGCATCGCACCACATGACGCTTGACATCATTATTGACATGATGCCACCTGTCCCACGTGCTCGCACGTTATGTGTCTGCCGGCACGTATTCAGCGCTCTCGAGGGGAGCCGACGTCTCGCGAGCGGTGCGTGCGCCTCCCCCGGAAGTGCTTCTCTTTACCTAACGAGGTCAGTAAGATGGCGGCTCGCTGCATGTGAAGGGGACGGGACGGGAGCCGGCTTCATGCTTCGGGAACATGTTTAAATCGCCATGCAGCAGACTGTCAGGTAACAGCAGAGAAAACACACGATGTCGGTTAACACGGGGTTATATTTGAAAGTAATGGTTAACGTGCGGCCGCTGAAAACACCACGGAAAGCTAACACAGCGGCTAGCTTAGCATAGTCACATAACGTTGTTATGAGGTGTTTGGCAGCCGGCTAGCTATGACCTTAAATAGAAGTCAACCGCATGTGCAAAAAACACCTTAAGTGAGCAGCTGCTTTTATCACGACGTAATTAATAACACTATTAATGGTGAATTATGTGTTTATTTAAAGCTACCCTTACTAAACAAACTAAACGTGGCAGGAAGTGTGTGCAACTTCAATATTATGGGGCCACCGTCGATATAAAGGCATTTTAAATCAATATCCTCACGTATAAGCTGCAATAAATGCTGTTTATTTGTCATGTGACTCGTTGGGTACAAGTTTGAAAGGTTTATATACTCTCAGACCGTTTGTGTTTATCACCGTGCTAATTATAGTGACTGGATGTTGTCTCTGATGCCTGTTATAGGTCTGGTGGGTGCAAGTGTGAACCAGAAGTTAGTAAGAAATGTCCCTAGAAGTAACCAGAGTGCGCGCAGCCTTATCCAGCTCTGCAAGAGGGAGCCATCACACTGGATCACATACCAGCATCTGAACTTCCTCAAGCGCCAGGTACTCATTTTATACTACATGGCTTGATGGTTGAAAGCTGCTGCATATGCTCTTTCTCCACGTCTTAAAATAGCTAATGATTACATACAGTATATTTGTGTGATTGCTGAAATTATTTGACAAGTCTTTGTATTGATTGCCTTTTCCAACCCTTTCCAGTATGTGGCAAAGGACAACAATGAGCTGCTGCAGCGTGCCATCCCTAAACAGACACCTGTCCTGACTATTGTGGACGAGCGAGATGACAGCGTGGTGAGGCAGGTGCAACAAATACCAACTATTGATCCGGGGGTCCCAGACCTCGTGCCTCAACGGCAAGATGCCACCGGAGAGGCAGCGGCACAGCCGGCGACGTCCGCTCTCAAGTCCACCACAGGAAAGACCGCAGCACAGACGAGTTCTGTTCCTGGCGCGGTTGCAAAGACAGAAGAGGTTCCCCACGTGCAGGTGGAGACCGATGAGGCCCGGGAGGCGCGTCTGGACAGGCAGTGGAAGGAGCTGAAGGTCGATTTGGCTGAGCTGCCAGACGTCTACGCCAGACTCGCCAAAATTAAACTCACAGGTACGGCACACGAGGAGCCCTTGTGGATATTGTAGATTACATTGGATAAAATGAAATGTTGACATGTGGAAAGCTTGCATACAGAATTGTGTCCATAATTGTGTACCGGGCCACATATAACAGCTTGTGTTTGGATGCAAATCAGAACTGTGTAAGCAGAGCAGATGCATAGTGCGTAGGAGTCACTGGTATTTACTAGAGAAAAGCTCCTAGTTGCCTGAGGCTTGCCTGAGGATAGGAATAAGCACTTAAAGACCCCATGAAACGGACTCTCACTTTCTTGATTTGATGTACAGTACACAGCATAAAATAGTACATTCAGAAATTTCTCAGAAAACTAGTCATGTCCCTCTGGAATTAATACTATAATATCTTTTCTCTACCCATATATTAAAATTTTCATGCAAATATGGTTTATTGGCTTTAGATTACCAGAAAAAGTACCAAAAACAAAACTGGAATTTCACTAACAAAATGATTTATGCTTATGGTGCAAAAATGAGTACACTTCAATGAATGGCTTCATGGTAAAAACCTGATCAAATTGTAATTAACAGGAATTCACTAATAAATGAGTCTAGTCAATCCTCACTCAGGTGGCCACCAGATAAAAGTGTTTTATTTATGGGAGAAAATCCACTCCCATTCAGTGCTTACAAAAATGGCATCACATGGAAAAGAAATGTTGCAAAACCTGACAAAGAAAATAACTTACAAGATTTTCAAGGTTACAAGACAATTTGTAAAGCATTGTTAATAAGTTGACACACAGTAGCAAAAGTGATTCAAAAATTGAAAAAGGATGGACTTGTGGCAAGCTCGCTGAGACGTCCAGGTTGTCCACGGAAGTTAACACCTCAACATGAGCGTTTTGTGATGAGAGGAGTTGAAATGAATCAGCGTCTGGGTTCACCACTGTTCGCTAAAGCATTAGAAAGTCAAACTGTGGTGAGTGTTTCTCGTGACACAGGAGTGGCATGCATGGCTGTCGTCCACGAAGGAAGCCTCTGCTGAAGCCCAGGCACAAAAAAGCTCATTTAGCATTTGCCAGGCCCATGCGGACAAAGCTGAAGACTACTCGGACTCTGTACTTTGGAGTGAGATACATTTTTTTGGCACTGAAGTGGAGTACAATGAAAAATGCATGGTACTAACAGTAAAGCATGCTGGTAGTGAGTGAGTGCTGCAGGTGTTGTGGAGCTGCATTTCATTGATTGCATCATGAATTCACAGACGTACTATGAAATACTGAAAGAGAGCATTCTTTCAACATGATAAAGACCTAAAACACATCTAAGGCCGCTGGTTCATTTGTGAAGAAGAACAAGGTGAAAGTGCTTCAGTGGCTGAGCGTGTCACCAGACCTCAACCCAACAGAAGACTTGTATGGAGCTCTGAAAAAAACAAGCTGAGCGCCATTCTCCATTCAGCATCTACGATCAGAAAGAGTTCACTTTCCGAGAATGGAGAAAGATGGATGTAGCAGTACTTGTCAGCTTGTTCCTTCAATGCATAGAAGAGTTGGTCCTGTTCTTAAAAATCAAGGAGGCCACACAAAATATCAGATTTAGCAGAATTTGTTGTAGGGTGTAATCATTTTTACAACACCTCATTTGAATATAATGTATTATTTTCTTATCCTAATGATGTTAGATGAGCACACTTTTATTTTAATGAAATAAATGTTTAACGAAATCACTGTATTTTGTTAAAATACAGTGATTTGCTCTCATATTCACTGAAAAATGGATAAAAGTCTTAATTTTCAAAGGGGCTGTACTCATTTATGCTGTGTACTGTATTTCCAGGTGAAACAGGGTGTTTGGGCGGGACAGCATGCGGGGAGGCATCATTCACGAGTGTAAAGCAATCGGGCAGCCCTAACCCTAGCCCAGTAGGATAGTGTGGCAGAGAAATACGCAACACAACATTTTATTTGAAGGGATAGGTGGATGAGAGGGATGTTTACAGATTTGTGAAGGTTTTATGGGTTGAAATTTTAATTTACACCCATTAGGTGTACACCCACAGGTGCAGGATCATGTCCCTATTTAAGATGCTCTGTTTCACAGAAAGTAGAAGTCATATGAGGTCATTTCATGATGACTTTAAAATGAACCTTGGTGCACCTCAGGAGTATGATATGGATAATAAGAGGCTAAAGGGGCTTCATAGCTGAGACTGGGACTAGGGTGGGAAGCACTCACAGAGGTAGCTTTTTTTTTTTAAACTTGTGTGTGGCGGCTGCTGGCATCAAATGGTTGCTTGGTGGGTCAGTTAATAAGTTAAACTCTGTGATGCATTGCTATTAAACAGTACAGTAGAAATGTTGGGTGTATGACCATGATAAATATAGTGTGTTGATGTTGGGTGTGTGATCATGATAAATATCGTGTAGTGGGAGGTTTCATAAACCAGATTTTGGCAGATAACATCATATTTTCCTCTGTCGTAGTATTAATATTTGGCTAATGTCCTAAACTGTCAGCCGGCAGCGTATTCTGTAAAAAATAAAAGCTCAAGAGGAAAGTCAGTTGCGGCCGTCCAACTGTAGGCTGTCTTTTAATCTTGCACACTTACAATCGTATGTCCTGTTTTGCCCTGTCATTTTTTGTTTGCTGGTTTTAGCTCTGGTGGTTGTGACTGCAGCAGCCGGCTATGCAATGGCTCCAGTGCCCTTTGACCCAGCCATCTTCATCCTGTCTTCTGTGGGAACAGGACTCGCCTCTTGCACTGCCAATTCAATCAACCAGGTCGGTTACTTACAAAATCAGTCCTATGAGTCCATGTCTGTCTGTCTATGTGTTTGTGTGTGTGAGTGTGTTCTTTTGCACAGCACATCTACAGCTACAACTTGAGAAAACCGGGTTATTAGTGTCATTCATGGTAGGTTCGTAATTGCACTACATTATAGTACCTCCCTATTAATATTTTATGAGCAGCATTAGCTCTTTCATGTTTTCACTTTAATCTAAGATTGCTCTGTATGTCATGAATGTGCAAATACAAACGGGATTGCAAGCAGTGAGCAAGCAAAGAACACTGTTTTCATGTCTCCCCTCCTTGGTGTACACCTTGGTATTATGATAACAGGGCAGCAACACAATGTGAACACCACAACGTGAAATAGTCATACCACTGTTACCAACATAGAGGTGATGAGCCAATAAGATTTTGCTCCATAAATCTGCATAATAATAAGGGAAAATGGGGCAACATCAAATCGTTTGAGTGCCTCTTGTTTGAAAAAGCAGGATTTTATTTTTATGATCGCACACCTCTGTCACTGCAGTTATTTTTCTGAGGTTGCAGAAGTTTTGTTTTTAATGCTGGCACACTCTTGGGTTTCTACATCAAAGCCGGTTTAACGTAGAGACTCGTCAAGTGCAGTCACATGGATCCTCAGTGAGAACTTATTGTACCGCAGGAAAATTGAGGTTGGGGCTGATTCCCAAAAACCAGTAAAATCATCACATAATATGAGTCTCATAGGGCTTTTTTGTGAGGCCTCTGAGTAAATGCATCATCAAAATGGCTAAAATCTAGGCCAAGGAATTAAAAATGAGTGATTAATCACATTTCATTTACTCACGAACTACACACATCTTAAACAAACATAAATAATAAACACATGTCCCGGGTAATTGCAATAAACAGTACCGATTTTGCAATTATTCAAGGGTTTAACTCCGCTTACTCCCTATGTTTGGATGCTTCAGTTGGTCTTTAGTCTGTTTATTTTTTCTTTTAAGCACAATTTTCTTTTTGGAAGGAAAATGAGAACTCATCTTGGAGCTGGCAGGTCATTTGTTACTCTTGTAGTGCGTAGTGTGTTGCGTGTTGTACAAACAGGAACATGCTTGTTGACAGACACCCGCATCCAGAGCTGTCTCACCATTCTGCCCATGCTGTCCTCGAAATTACTGCAGGAGCCAGCACAGCCTCATGTTTGACCTGCACTGCATTCCTCTTTCGCTATGCATCTCAAAAATGCATTTAGGGGTCTGTAATGCTGTTATTATGTCCCTGCTGAAAGCTTTTTTCGTAACTATAAATAAAGAAGAGCAAGTGCGCCTGGACGCTTATAATGCCTGGAATAATCAGGGCCTCCCTCTGTTGCCTGGTGTTGACGTTATGCGTAGGAATTTGCTCCGTGACTTAAGAATATTAGTTTAATGGATGACCTCTCCCTCAGCCCTGGATTGAACTCCACT
>OMLB01021406.1:0-16213 GCA_900302555.1 Myripristis jacobus
TCACACATACGCACGCACACACATACTCTCAATAGGACTGAATAATAGCTAATGAATGAATTCTCATATTAAATAAACCGAGGATTAATAAAATGAGAATTTACACAACCAAATTAACTGAGGACTTTCGGATTAGGCAGCAGCTGCAACATGCACAGTCACAACAAATGTCATACTTACTTTGACATTAATATTAATTTTAACTAAAAAAAAAAAAAAAGCTAGCTAGCTAGATTAATATTTGCCGTGACTTTCAGACTATCGTAGTTAAATAGTCATATCATTTTAAACTTATCACAGTAAAATGATCAACAAAATTGTTTACGACATTAAACAAATAATGTTATACACGTTCAATACTTACATTAAAATATTATTTATTTATTTAGGCTTATACCGGGACCTGAGTCCTAATTTCGTGCCACTAATAATAATAATAAAAATTTTAAAAAATCGTACCACTAACATGTAAATGTGAGCTGGTATGACAATAAAGTTCCTTGAATCCTTCCATTATTTGTCTCCGATGAAATAGAGGGCGCTGTGTCCAGAACTGTGGTTCTCTCTCCTCTCTCAAGACAGTCTGCTAATCGGTATGGACCATACACGAAGAAGAAACTTCCGGTATGTACTTCCGGCATGGATTGGATGTATGGCGGCGCCCATGTCCGCCATCTTGACTGCAGTTGGGTCCCTCTCAAAAATTTTGGAACAACAGTGGACCAACAAACAACATAACATTACAGCTCAGACAACATATTTTAGGTTTCACTTTGTGTAGTTGGATTAGATTACATTCTGACCGCAATTCTCATGGAAGAGAAGTGACACTCACATTTTCAGGGGACTTGATGCAGTTATTCCATGTGCACCCATGTTCAAAACAAGCTGAACTAAAGGGGTACATGCTCCACAGTTCGACTAAAACAGTCGAAAATTGCTAAATATGGAAAAAAACCCTTAATTACTATAACATGATACCAAAAACAGGTATTGTAAGCCTTTGGCTGACTATTGTTTTTATGGTTTTGATCCTCCGTTTAAAAGATCTGGAGAGACAAATTTGATATAGAGACCGGATGATCATGATAATCAAATGGACATGTTGTTTGGAAAATAACTTTCCCCCCTTTGTTTCAGCTGTGATGGGCCAGAGAAGGAAGGAAACTGGAGGAAAAACAAATTTGAGACATTGATTCGATAAATATAATTAAAGAATAGATGCATATGCACTGTTGCAGAGTACTTTGTTCTTTCATTACAGCTAATCTGTTGTGTAAGCACAATGCTTGGTCAGTATAATTTCTCCTCTGTGTGGGTCTGTTTTAGATACTTTGGTAGAGAACATTTTATTTGAAGATTGTTTGGAAGATAGGGGTGTTTTACGAGTTTGTAACAGAGGACATTTCGCAGTTAAGTTTTTGGTGTCTTCTAAGTATTGTGCTATCCCTTTAAAGTGAGTGAGTGAATGTGAACTTGTACTTTGAATAAACTCCCCTTTTAGCCAAAAAAAAAACAACAAAAAAAACAGAGAACTAATACTTTTAGAATTCATTTTTATTCATTCTACATCAATGTTTGATATGTAGATAGAGTGTAATCTCTTTTGTGGACACTTAGATATTTAATTTAGATATTTAGACTTTTGCACCTTCAAGATACTTAAAAAAAAGGTTTGCTGAATTTTGAAAAAATACATGTAATTCTTAAATAGATTCCTTCATGTAAATGCATAAAATATTGATCTCGAAAACCATTGTCAAGTGGTTTTCACCAATGCACAGGAACTCCTATTGACTACTGTTTGGATGCTTTTTAACTCAGTTTTAGTGCTCTATGTCGCCCCCTGGAGGTGGCCTCACATAAACTAGCAAGACCTTAGTGACTTACTGTTTCATCTAGTTAATTGATTTAAATCCTCCAACTGAGAAAACTCAGCTCCAGAGGGTGTGAAGTTGAAATGTATAAAGTTCAGCTGTTTGTTGGTTGTTACATAAAAAAGCTTTTAGGTGTGCCTTGATGGGCAGGGGAAGATTGGTTCCAAAACAGAGTCCAGGCTGGAAAGTGAGTTTGAAAGTGAGAAAACTCAGCACCTGGCTAAGTAATCACTGAGTCATTAGTATTGGTCGACAAACCTATCAACCCCTCACAGATATATTATGGTCATTATGTTCTATGGGCCAGTAAAAATCGTACTCTTGGGCTAAGGCCATGTCTTTGCAGCAGGGTGGCCTTGTGGTTTGAGAGACCCTCCCAGAAACTAAAGGCACTGGTTGTATAATAGCCAGTATCCCTCAACAGCTGGCTGTAGCACTGTTGAAACGTCCTTCAGCAAGTAACTGAACTCATTGTAAGCCAATCTGGATCGAGTGCTGCTTATTACCTAAAAATGCCACAATGAATCTGAATCATGATCTTCGTCACATGTCAGATGTCGGTAAGCTGTCCTATGCATTTTCTAACCCTGCTTATTCCTCATCAGGGTTGCAGGAAAGCAGGAATGTTATATTTAAAAATACTCATAAAATGAAATTAAATGACGTTGCGTCAAGTAACACCTTGTTTCCAAGAAATGGTGCTATCCTTGACCTGCCCTAGGTGTAATCCCTCACCCAGTTGACAGTTTAGTTAAGACAGGCATGATTCTAGGGCAGACCTCTTGGGCTGCCTCCCTGGGAGCTAAAAGCCATCTTCTCTTCAATCCTCACCTCAAAGCAATCTATCCAGCCTTCAAAACCTCTCCTCCTCTCTCTTTGTACGTGTGTGTGTGTGTGTGTGTGTGTGTGTCTGGCTCATGCTCTGTCTCTCAATCTTTCGATGTCCCTGTTTTTCACTCTCTCCTTTTTCTGCCTCCATACTTCTTTCTCTCTTTTTGTGCCTCTCCCTTCCTTTATCCCAGGGTGACTCTCCTCTTTTAACTGAGGATGATTTCTCTCTCTCTCCCTCTCTCTCAGTCTCTCCATTCATCTTTCCCCTAAAGACTGCTACAGTGTACTTTGTGTACTTCTTTGTGGCTCATCTAGACAAATAGCCTGCCAGGCCAAATGCTGAAATATGATTGGTGATATAGGCCTCTTGAGTGGATGGCTACTAAATTGATGAGGATTTTTTCTGTGATATGTTTACCAATAGGGTCATTTATCAATTTATATTTGGTGTAAAGGCGTACATGGTTTTGCTGTTGCTTATAGAGGATAGACAACTAGATTTAAGGCCTAGATTGGAACACTTATTCAGGGATTAGTTAAGAGTTCTCCCAGCAAAGGTTAAGACATGAGACTAGACAAGGTCAAAGCCTAGTATATGGCTGGATCCCGACATTAGAAAGCAGCTGTTTTGACCTCACTTCCATGAACAGCGGCTGTACTGGACAGCACTTTTCAAACCCTGATTCTTTATATAGTGCCTGTAGCGACTAAGCCTGAACTTAAAGCCACCGAGGGGCTGCACATCTAGACTAATAATTGACATATTCGCCATGGCACCGCTTACTTGTGTCTAGTGAAATCCAACCTCTGTTCCTTGCTGCTGATGGAATAACAGCTCACTGTTACTGGTTTTCATCCAACCCAACATCATGCAAAAGCATATGACAGTCCACCAGAGCAAATGGTGTGAGGGTCATGTTTTGTGTCACATTGGTGTCAGAAATACATGCAGGAGCCTCAGCTGCCACTTATTAGGTCAAGTGTAAGGTCTGCACATGTGTGAATGGTAGCTAATCATTAGCTCATTAGCTAAGTGAATGTTAGCGTCTTAGCTCATTAGGCAATGTTGGCTAAAGTGCTTGATTAAGGTGAGGTTAAGGTTAAGTAAATGGTTGAGATCAGGGTTAAAGGTGGGAAATTTTAGTGAAAAATAATAGCTAGCAAACTAACATAAGCAAACACGTTGACCGGCCTCCATAGGCTGACTCTTTCTCTCCCTTTATGTTACATCACATAACTGCTCTTTCAGAAAACTGTGCATTTTTCACACCTCAGTGACACAAAACATCGACTACACGCTTTGTCTTGTTACTGGGCTGTCAGAGGATTACATGCAAGAGTACATGATAAAATCATGGATGTGCAGGAGCTTGGCTGTTCATCATCTGAAGGATATTTCTCAGTGTCAGTTACACTCTCTCTCACTCTCTTTCTGTCTCTCCCTCTCTTCCTCTGCCCATGTGTATTCAGTAAAGTGGAATGAGCTGCAGTGTACCGATTCATTCTGAAAGAGCAACAACCAATAGGGGAAGTCCAACATGTGGCTGACCAATGGTAACCAACAAACATGGCTGATGTCTTTGGTCTGCTGACCAATTGTGTAATGTTGATCACTTACTGACTCATTCACTGATAGGAGCAAGTCTAAGGCTGACTGCACTGTGCGATTCAGCCAAAAATAACGATCAGACCTCAATGTGAGAGAGAATTTCACTGTTGGAGACATTCAACTGCGACATGATCTCAAACAATATAACAAGCAACCGGTGCCCTGCTGGCTTGCTGCATGTCAGCAGAATTCAAGTAGTGGGATAATGGGGTTTGTATATTTTGGCCTGCAGTTGGAGCTAGAGGAAAGGTTATAAGGTCACTAAACCTGACATGGCTAATCCATGGCAACCCAACAATTTTTTTGTTATTCAATTTGACATTTTGGTCTTCTTGGCACTAGAGGAAAGGTATTGGTGTTACCAAAATCAAGAGGAATCTTTCTTTGAGGCATATGATATCATTTACCAAACATGGCAATGTGCTAAGTAGATGAAGTAATAGCTCATGTGCAAAGCTGACCTTTTCGCCTGAGAGTAAGGTTAGAGGAAAGGTCATGAGGTCACAACAATTGACAGGATTCATCCTCTTGGGAGCATGAATGTGCTCTCCAAATTACATGGCAATCCACCCAATAGATCTGAGATACAGTATGTCCATCCAAAACACAATAATTATATTTAAGTCATACATGTAATACTGGATGATGTGAGTGTCATTACATTCACTGTTTTTTGGTTATTTCAAATAGGCAACATGTCACTGGGAAAACAGGAATTGAAACAGTCACATCGAGGGCAGGGGAGGGTTGGAATTTTCTCAACACTGCTGCTGACACCTCTGCCTGGCAATCAAAAGAAACTTTTTTGATACTTTGCTTTTCGTAGACTCTTTTCTTTTTTCATATAAAACACAAAACTTATCAAATGTTTTAGTTTTTAAACAATTGTATAAGAACTTTGTACAAATAAAAATACAATATAAACTATATAAATAAATTACAGTACAACCTGAGCAGAAGTATGGTTTAAATCAAGAAATCAAGTTTTTCTAAAGCCATTTTTGTCATCAAGCAAAGTTTTGCAAAGTAGCAAAGTTGTCAATAGACTTAGAATAGATTTATCTCTGTGGTAAGACATTTTTTGAATATTGTTCATTGTACACTCTAAATATTAAGTTCTTATACAGCTTATTGAAATAAAACCCTTAATAGCCTCCACCAGACCTTGTTGGACTCCTATAAGGAAAAGTTCCTTGATTATCAGGAAAGCTATTATTATATTCCATCTCAGTGGGGGTCTAAGGTTGGCTGTTGGGATTTTAACTGTGATTAAAGTCTAGACAAAGAATCTTCTCAAAGAAATGGCTAGCAACAATGAAAAAGCTGATATCCTATTGATCAGTTCTCAAGCGAATGCCAGAATTTACACAAGCAGAAGGATTGTTAAAAGCTTTCTTGTGTTTGAGCTGAAAACTTCCCAAAACTTTGTTGGATTAGGACAAGAGCTAGCAGTTGGACAAAAATAGTTTTCTAATTTGGCTTCCAACACAGTGGGTACATTTATTGCTTAGCTTCCTTTAGGCAAGTCAAAGAAGAGTTCCCCAAGAAACTAACCGGTGCCCAAGCTTTGCTTCTTAATTGAAACATTATCAATAACTTGCAGAACCAATAATTAAATCTTGCTTATCATCCAAAGTAGTTACTAAGATGCTGAATGCAAATTCTGCTTCAGGGATTTATATTATGTGAGGTAACTCATGATAGAGCTCACGCATAAAGGCTTGTCAATTAGAGGTTGCTGTAAAATGAGCTGCTTTCCAAGGTTAACACTGCTTTTTTTCTCCTGTCCCATTAGATAGGATTGGGTTAGAGTGAGAACATTTTTAGCTTTTAGCTAAAGTTACATTTACTAATATTAACCATTATGTTTTCCTAACCTTAACCAAGTATTTTTGCCTGATAAAGCTAAGAAAAGTAGCCAAAGTTAATGTCAGCTAACCAGTGGGTGATGACAGCCTCCTGAACACACTAGTACCTTACTGGGCCTCTAGCCTGTAGGGACAGAGGTGTTACGCAAAACCCCATTTGGTAGCCTGATAACAGTTAAATCGGGTGAGCAGATGATGTAGCATGCCAGTTTTTGTGAGCATTTCCATTTGAATAGGTTGGGGTTACACAATAACCACATGTCGCGTGTAAACCAGATTATTAGGGGACATGTCAGTATAAAACCATGTAAATACCTTAATCACACCATTGTCTTAATCAGACTGCTGGCAATAGTCTCATTGTTGTGCGCAGGCAAACATAGCCAGCGGTCAGTATGCCAGCTCACCCTCTGCTCTGCTGCTGCCGTTTGTGGCCATCTAGCCTTTCAGCTGGCATCTCTCTCCCTGTTGGCGCCAGCAACTTATGCTTATAGTCAATATGTAATAGCCAAATACAGTTAAGATAATAGCAGACACTCTGGGGCTTCTTCTTTTTCTCCCTTTGTGTCTTTCTGTCCCTCAAGGTCATGGATCAGACATAGTGGTTACCCAGCATTACCCACTCACACAGCTCCGCAGACCCTGCCAACAGCCCATGGTGCGCAGTGGCAGTGAGAAAGATAGAGAAACCGAGAGAGGAAGGGGGAAATCACTGACGCAGAGCAGCAGCATGTCTAAAACTGTTTAAATAAGGTGGAGGCTGTGAGGTACAGAATCAGACAGGAAAAAAACAGTTCCGGGGCTTAAAACTTTTGGATTTTTTTGGCACATATGAAGTAGCAAGAATACACTTAAAATAAATTTATTGTTTACAATTACAGGATTGCTATAGTATAAGTAGGTTTGCACTGGATTAAAAATATTGGGTTTGAAGCCTGAAATGTGAGCAGATTTCATACATTTCTGCATATGGTAACACTCAAGCTTATGAGGACCATGAATGCATACAATCTAATGCAATCCAATACAATCCAATACACCAGCTCTGCCATAAATTGTGTTCTTAAAGAAAGTTTATAATGTTCAGTTTTCGTTCTTATATCAAACTGTGTGGGATTATGTGTAGACACCTTTCGCTTCAGTAGAAGATTGTGAAAACACCTTTCTAGTGACAAATTCTGCACCGCTACCAATCAGAATAGTCAAGGTCAGCAGACATTTCAGAGGACATAAATATAAGAAAAACACATTTTTGTATTCTGTCAGTGATGTGAGCCTCTTTCCCTTCTTTTTATCTCTCCCTTGTTTACAGTAGCAAGTTTCCAAATGTTTATTTCAGCATCCAAATGAACTGTGATGCACCGCATAATTCTAAAATTTATACTTTGACTTAACAAGATGGATTATAGACAAAAGCTGCATTCAAATGCAATGCTCCTACTCAAAGAAAATGCTCGTGTTCTAGGGTTCACAATATTCTTAAATCATTTTAAAGGGGTACTTCACCCATTTAAAAAAAAAACGGTGTGTGTGAAAGAATAATTTTTCAAATCCTTTCTCTGAATGAAACTTGAATCTATTGTACATGCTAGCCATCTTACCACAACTGAACATACTGCAATGCTGTGATCCATTTAACTACAGTTATTCATAATACCATACCATGTTTCCGCTTGGTGGCATTTGAATCGGTTAAGTTCAGTTCTCATTTATTTGAATGACTTGATAAATCCATGTGCCACAGTATGAAACACCAAAAAAACAAGGTGTACAGAAGCAGAGGACCACACACAGTGCAGGAAGAAACTGTATGCTAGGTAAGCCATCAGAGCTAGCGTTTATATTGGCTTTGCACAGTCTCCTAGCAACCACAGCTAGAACTGGAGGTGCATTGATAATGGCTAATTAAACCAGACAAGAAAAAGATAGATTTCTGGCAAAGACTATCATTTTGTGGGTGTAGGACACCTCAAAGTAATATGTATTAACATGAATAATGTGATAAGATTTATTCGCACAGTTTAGGTAATTGTGGAATATTCTATTTTCTTGTCTTTAGCCATACTTGGTCCTTTGGAAGAGATGGTTAATAACCAATCATTCTCCAAATTCAACAGGGAGCCATGTCCAGGGACAATGTCTCCTAAAATTATTTGTATTTGTTCATCATGGAACTATGTTTTTTTTTTTTCGCAATAATGCCAGCTCAAGGGGAAAGATGATGTAAAAGGGGACAGAGAGGCAAGACATGGAGAGAACCCATTTAAATTGGAAAATGAGAATCATGAAGTCGTAAACATGAAGGCAAATAAGTGACCAAGAGATATACAGTGAGAAATAGTGGAGAAGTAAAGAACAGGCAGACAAAGTAAGCGTGAAGCAGAGACAGAGACAAAGAATAAGGTCAGAACGGAGTGGAAGTGACCACGATATTCTGAACACCGAACAGAGGAAGAACTTTTATGACACGATGGTGGCTATTAATGCTTTCTAGAAGCTAGGTCTTATCTCAAAGGTATTATCTCAAAGGCACTGATGTATACTAAATCATGAACCACTAGCAATGAAGCTGCTATCACTCTTGTCATTGTGCAGCACTAAACTGCTCACAGAGCTCATTTGCCTCAAAGTCATCTGCTGAAATGACTTCCTTCTGTGGCGTTTGTCCAACTAGACAGAAGGGTGGCATATGTTTTAAACCTTGTTGTGATGAGACCTATTAATGGGCCTAATAATCAGGCCTCGTTATGAGTTAGTGTCCAACGAATGATGTCGCCTCCCACCAGTTCAAAATGCCTCTTCACTGTGGCTTCCTTTGTACCTGGCATTGACTGGATGGTTGAATTGTGATCAGAGTGTAAAAGCACATAATATTCAAGTGTAAATGCACTCAAGACACATTGAGCACGTTTACATGCACACCATATTCCTGTATTATTCGGAATATCCGCAATATTCCAGTTGCACATGTGTCATGTAAACACACACCGAACCCGATTAGGGTCATATTCCGGTTGGAGATAATTCCGAATAAGACCCCTGGCATATGCCTGTTCCAACCGGAATATTGTGCCATGTAAACACCTTAATCGGAAAATGCCCCGTACCGAAATATTCAGTTACGTCTGCGCATGCTTGATTCACAAGGAGTCCTGGGGCGTTTGTTGCTATGGTTACTGCAAGCGGGGAGAACGACATGGCAAACAGCATGGCGAAAGACTGCAGTCTGCCTTCAGCTAATGAAAGACTTAAATATATATGGAGTATATCGATGGGAGAAAAAAAAATAGCGACAGAAGAAGAAGACTTCCGCGCTGCTTGTCTGCTTGCCATTGATTGACATGTCTCTTTTTGAGCCGCATGTCACTTGTTGGATGCACATATACTGTGCTGCTTTGTGTATTTCCATACATTCAAAACTGAAAAATGTTCTGGCAAAGTCTGCAAAATACTCTGACAATTGCTTTCCAATGGCCTTTCCCAGTTTTATGTATTTTCCCAGTCTTGATTTTAGTAGCATCTCTTTTTCTTTTTAGTAGAAGTGTCCATGTTTTCATCATGTTCCGACTGCGACTTTGTTTTGGCTTGCAAATTACATTCCCTAGTGGGCGTGGTGGTCACAGGTTTATATGCACTCAACCCAAAGTGGGCTCAGTTTGATTGACAGCCAATATAGCCCCATTGTGACAGCCTGCCTTCTACACAGTCGCTGCATAAAAGCCAAGATTGTAGAAGAGCATCTGTCCTGCACTGGTTTGGATTTTTTTCAACACTACAGCCAACTAAAATGCTGGACATTGTCTCAATATGTGGCCCATGGAAAAAAAAAAAAAAAAAAAAAAAACAGCATAAAATGGGACACCTGGTCACCCCATATGGATGCATGAGACATATTACAACACCAGGTGTAAATGGAATCCAGCTAAAGTGTATCTGGACACAATCCATAGATGCATGTTAGTGCTATAGGTGTAAAGGGGTACCTGAGTGTCCAAACCAAAGCATTTGCTATAAATAATAAAATGCGATAAATGAATATGTTACTTATTATTTACTCAGCCCAAATCTTGAATGTCTGATGGATAAAGTTCTTCATTGCATGCCTCATGGAAAATTAAAGTTTCCAAAACTGTAGCCATTTCTGTAAGAATTTATCTGATACTTGGATTAGGAGGTGCAGTGGTAGCCAATGAACGAGTAGAAGTCCTGGCTAATAAAGAAGCGGGAGGCAATCGTGAATTTGTTGGTCATGCAGGCCAGTTGTGGGCTTGTGCATAAGGCATTTTCCAGAAGCCTATTTTAAACAGACATATTCAGAGCAAAAATTGCTACAACTTTTGGAACCTTTTTTTTTACTTGAAGAAAACAGAGTAAATTATACAAAATATACATACAAATTTTGGGTAAAATATTCCTTTAACTTTACACTTTTTCTTTTTTTCCTTTTATCCCCAACTCCTGCGGTTGTTCAAACCTCAGAGTTATATGGTATTAGGAGCCATCTTTGAAACAGTGATGATGTGCTATGGTCTTGTTTGGGTTAACACCTGATAGAGGTTATCAGATATTATTTTAGGGTTAGAAAACTTGTGTTTCAAGCCCACTGAGACTAGACCTAAGATGCTGAAAGTCAGACCCCTTCATTTCTGAGGCTTAGAACAAAGAAGCCCAATGGATGTTAAAGTAATTTTGTATCTAGGTGGTCAAAAGATTGGAAACACAAAATAATTTAGTCTCTTCTGGGCAAGGAACTGAATGAGAGTTGGCCTACCCTTTGAAAAAAAATCTTTAAATCTATATGTTTTTCCAGCTATATCTATACCTATACCTATCTCTATATATACAGTAGCTATATGTATGTATGTACAGTATATGTCTATACTATGTGTGTGTGTGTGTGTGTGTGTGTGAGGCACTGACCCCTGAGCTGCTCCAACTGTAGGAAACTGATAGCTCAAAGGTATGAACAACCTGTGCTGGTGTGTTAGAAGAAAGAGGACGTTGTTTAAAAGCAGCATGCAAACACATTCACTGTATCCTTGGTAAATAAAGGTAAAAAAATTTTTTAAAAAAAGGCATATATTTAAGGCCCAATGGGACTCCACCTAATATTAGTTAGGCTCACAGTGCGCAGTCTATTTGAGTATGGAAATCCCTTAATGAGGGCAGCCCAGAAAGAGTAAACTGCAGCATATGTTTTAAGGCCAAACGGGACGGGACCGCATAATGACTTTCAGTGTACACTAATTATCAAATTAGCCTGAGGTGTCCAGAACAAGGAAAATTCTCTAACAAGGGCAGCCCAGACAAAATAATTTGATCCATATGTTTTAACTCTTAAACCTCAGCAAAAACCTAATTTTACCCTACAAATTACTGGTCTCCATACATAGGCACTTGGATCACAAGATTAGGAATATGGGCTTGACACTGACTAATTACTGTATAAAGTGTCTAAAGACAAACAGCTTTATCTTTTTTTTTTATCATAGGTAAATGTCATGTAAATATATTTTGTTGCTTTCTAACATTTCATTCTTTCAGTCTACATATAAAAAAACAGACAATCCAATTGCACTGACATTACATCATTAAAATTTGTAATTAAAAATTAAATTTAATTTTTCCCACAGAATCCTGGGACATATAATAACCTCAGGGACCTATTCTCCACTTCATTCAAAGTAAAATGTGCTGTAAATGAGAACAAAATCCTGCTATCATCTTTTTGTTCCATGTACAGATGTAGATTTTAAAGATATACTTGGGCTATTACAAATATTACTCTTGAGCTACCTTATGTCTCATACTGAATGAACTAGTTTTACATGATAAGCAATTAAGGATGGTTATCATTCTGATTTTATCAATACTACTACTCTTATTAATACTCTTATTGGTTCTTGATTTTTTTGAAAAACAAACAAAACACAAATTAAGAACAGAAAAATCATTGCTTCTTAGCAATATTCCAGGTTTTACAAATTTAGAACCGGTTCTCATTTAGAACTGGGATTTTGGGGACATTCCTATTTGCAATCCATTCTTCACAATGACTTCATCACACACAATGGACAGGGGATTTGAATGAGTCAGGGAAGTAGTAAAAGGTGTCCCTGATCTCAAGAATCATTGAAGCCTTTGTTCTCTCTTTTTTAATAGTGTCAGGACCTTAAGAAAGGAATCAGTTTCAGGCTTGAAGACGTAAATCTGCCTTGACATTTTCAGAAATGGTAGCATATGTTTTTGTACCTAACTGGGACAGGAGGATGTAATGGGCCATTTAGTGAGTCACACATTGAGTCACTGAGCTACAGTTGTGGTGAAAAAAAGAGGACAAAAAGAAAGGTTATCATGATGTCCCATGCACATTCAACCTATCGTGGATCAATGAATCACCAGGACACCCACATATTGGGGAAAAAAAAATACCCAAAGAGAATATTACTTTGCTTCAAGACAAATGTCTCCTTTCAAAAATTCCATTCAAGCGAAAGAAGTGAGGTATTAACTGTAGGCATCACAAGCACAAGTGCTCATTCAAAACAATGCCTGGTTATTTCAGTGTTATCAAATCATGTTCCTCTCTCAGTGTGTTCCACAGGGCTAGGACACATTTATGCTACCTCGTATTATTTTGTGTAGTGGAGTGAAAAGGGGGAATATTTCCTCCCTGAAATGTATTGGGATAAAATTAATTATATTAAACTAAAGTGTATAAACCCCAAATCTTTACTTAAAAGAAAAAAAAGTCCTCCTCTTAACAATCTTACAGGTTTAGATATTATAACACTGTGAATTTCATTGCATTCCAGGAGTTATTTTGGTTTTTTGTGACTATGGGCTCTAGTTTCCCGGCACAGCGGAGTGTGGCGCAGTGAGGCGAACCCGGCACAGAGCTAGTTTCGACCAGCGCAACCCGAGAGGCGCACAGTTTGGTAGTTTGGCAGACCGACGTGCACTGAGATGGGAGTGGCAGTGCAGCAAGGGGAGATGTTGATAGATTCAGCTTGGCGTAGTGACAGTTTCATGCCAAAAGGCTTCGCCGAGGTGCGTCCAAAGCTCACCACCTGAAACCACGTCTACTTTCAGCGCAAGGCGGAGCGCAGCTGGCGTAGTGGAAGTTTGGCTGACAGGCACGCAGTGTGCACACATCACCAAAACCTCACAATCAGCACAACCGGTGCCAATCTCCTATGATCTGACATCAGTTGTGACGGGACGGTTGATATGGAGATATATTTATGTGCTGATTGGGATAGCAGCATTGAATAGTGGTTTTTGTGGGTATTTATTGCATTGTTAATGTGCCTGACATTCCGGAAACCTGCCTGTGAGGTTTTGGTGACTCGCCTGTCAGCCAAACTTCCACTACACCGGCTCCGTTCCGCCTGCGGCAGTAGACCTCCATGTCAATTGTGTAAACGCTCATTACGCCTTTGCGCAGCGCATTTTAAAGGCGAGGACAGGGGCTCATTTGATTGGTTTAAAGTGAATCGGCTGTGTCAAACCCACTCCACGCCTTCTCTCCACCCTTGCGCCGGTAGGAGGAACGGTGGAGTACTTGCGCCATGGCGCACGGCGTGCCAAAATTGCTGCGCCCAGTCTGCGAAAATAGAGCCCTAGAGCACCAAGTCAGCCCAAGCGAGGAGGAGAGAAAAAAGAACCTGGAATCTGACACCCATCGGCACGCGACACTGTAATGACTGACAGCAATCTGCATCTGACCAATCAGTCGTCAGCTGCACTGACACTGCTGCAGGAGGCATTTTGAATCTGGAGCAACTAAGGGGAAAAAAAAAAATCAAAACTAGAGGAAGCTCGTGCTTCACTTGAAGGTGGGTATGTTGTTGAAATAAATGTAAAATTTGTGGCGCCGCATAAACACCTCAGCTGCTCCTCATAATGAGATAGAAGAGAGACTACTGTAAGTCTCTGTCTAAAATGTGGCCTGGAGATGACATTTTCCAGCAGCTCTCTTACCATTTCTTAAATGTCTTGTTAATGCATTTGTCTGCATATGCCCGCGGTACGCGGTGGGGGGTCCAAATAAAATGCCACTTAGGGCCCCAATTTGGCCAGGGGCAGCCCTGAACTAATGGTGCCCATATAGAGGTGTATTAAATGAGGCAAAAAAAACTTCAATATCTACTCCTCATTTTGTAATAATTTCCACAGTTTTGCCTATTCATTTGCTTTTTTAATACATTTGTTAAATTGTAAAGACACTTTATGGACACCCTGTATTACTAACTTTGTGTAACAGACTTGGTCAGGAACAGACAGACGACTCATTGGATCAGTTCACTGCAATTTTACTACACTCCCTGCAGAAGGGGATAATAAAATAAATTGACTCCTGGGCCCCTTCTTTCTCCGACATCCACTCCCTCAGCATAGCCAAACCGCAAAGCGCACCAGTACATTACATCAACATCATTAAATGTCTGGCAAGAGCCATCAAAATGCAGTACACCTTTTTCCTTTCAAACTCAAATTTAACTACAAAAACACATGAAGAAACACTGCCACCTCTTGGCAAAAAAAAATACAACAATGTGTGGGGTCTGAGCAAAAATAGACACTAAAGAGTTATACAAAAAAAATACATCAACCAAAACTCAAAATAACATACCTGCAGAAGGGGATCATAAAATAAATTGACTCCTGGGCCCCTTCTTTCTCCGACATCCACTCCTATGACATGCAAAATAATAAAATTCACATTTAAAAATCATTTCACCAAATCACCGCAGCGTCGCACTTGCCGCCTTACACTAGTTAGTTTAACACGACAGAAAAGGGCGCCGAAAAAGTTTAACAAACTTCAAAAGAACGGCCACAGTACCTATGCTCCGACAAAAACAGTGCAAAATAGCTGCCAACAACATGCACCAAAGGTCACAACATAAATACTTAAACTTCTCAAAGAAAAATACATAAAATGCATGACGGCATCTCTGCACGGACTCACCCTCAGCATAGTCAAACGGCAAAGTGAGGGAGAGAGGAAGGCGCAGCCAACATAGGCAGAAAGTACGGCATGTCAGGAGGGACAAAAAGTGCGATTTCAAAAATAAAATGCTTACCAAAATAAAATAACAATAAGTAAAAACACGTAAATAAGATAAAATTCCAACCAAAATAAAATGTTTATACAGTGCATTTTTAACTTTTTGCACAATGTGAGATAAATGAAGGATGGGTGAACTTCAGCCCAATATAATCTGCTGTAAGATACTGTAAACCCGAAGTTTGTCTACCTATCTGCTGCCATTTGGCTGCATATCAGACTCTGCTTCTATATTTGAACCTGGGATTCACACACTGTCTCCATATTTGAAAAAGGCATTTACCTCCTGTGCAGTTACAATGGGAGCTGATTTGTGAAGTCACTTGCACATGGCTGAGATATCCCTAACTATTTTTGGGAAGCTCTTTTGCATTTCACAGCTTCCAATTGCTCTCAGTTCACCTTTCATTTCTCATGGAAGGCATTTACACTGCCAGAACAGAACGTCCCCATGAAAGATTGGCACAGTGTCGCTCACAGCTTGAAGTACAGCAGAAGGCTAAATGTCACAGCCTGCACAAGGAGTTGCTACATTTATTCTATTCTGTTCTATGCTATACTATTCTATTCTAATCTGTAGTTTGTCTTTACTAACTACGCACGAGACAGAGAAAGTCGACACATTAAGTCATGCAGTTATTTGAATTTCACACGACAACAATGTAACTGCCAAAAAATAAAGTAAAATAAAATAGAATAAAATAAAAAATAAAACATCAGAAGAATGTCCCAACATATATACATGTAGCACATGTGAGAGAGGGTCCAGCAAGCCAGTTTTGCTGAGGATGTGGCGTTCCAGCACTGCTGCATTGCTGCGATTTGAACTCCCTGCGGATGTCTAAATATGACCATGTCCTTACTGTTGGAGACTTTAATGTTCATGTGTTGTGTTGTGCCAGTGGCAAAGGACTTTCTAAACCTCATTGACTCTTTTAATCTTGTGCAGTCTGTC
>OMLB01021410.1:0-14069 GCA_900302555.1 Myripristis jacobus
GTGCCAAAAGGCTTCGCCGGTGCGCCCAAAGAGCAGGGTGGCGCAGTGAGGCGCACCCCACGCAGAGCTAGTTTCGACCAGCGCAACGCGAGAGGCAAGTTTCCCAGACCGAGGTGCGCCGAGATGGGTGTGGCGGCGCAGCGGGGGGAGGTGTTGACAGATTTAGCCTGGCGCAGTGACAGTTTCGTGCCAAAAGGCTTCGCCGAGGTGCGCCAAAAGCTCACCATCTGAAACCACGTCTACTTTCAGCGCAAGGCGCAGCGTGGCCAGCGCAGTGACAGTTTGGCTGACTGGCGCACATCACCGAAACATCACAATCAGCACAAACGGTGCCAATCTCCTTTGATCTGACATCAGTTGTGACGGGACAGTTGATATGGAGATATATGTATGTGCTGATTGTGATCGTAGCATTGAATAGTGTTTTTTGTCGGTATTTATTGCATTGTTCATGTGCCTGACGTTCCGGAAGCCTGCCTGTGAGGTTTTGGTGACGTGTGCGCACTGCTCGCCAGTCTCCGCTCCACGCTGGTCTCCTGGACTCATTTGATTGGTTAAAGTGAATCGGCTGTGTCAAACCCACTCCACGCCTTCTCTCCTCCCTTGTGCCGGTAAGAGGAACGGCGGAGTACTTGCGCCATGTGCACGGCGTGCCAAACTTGCAAAATCCGCCTGGCCACACCCGCACCACATTTAAGGGCGGGAACATTGGCTCATTTGATTGATTTACAGTGAATCAGCTGTATCAAACCCACTCCACGCCTTCTCTCCTCCCTTGCGCCGGTAGGAGGACCACTTGCGCCAAGGCGCACGGCGTGCCAAACTTGCAAAATCCACTTGGCCACACCCAGCATGCCTGGCGCAACTGCGCCAAACGCGCAGCTGCGCCGGTCTGCGAAACTAGAGCCCATAGTGATGGACTAGTAAAAGAGAAAATGTGAAAAACAAGTAAAAACAGATGAGAAAGAAAGAGCAAGGGACAAATCACATATGTTTTGAAGGCAAGGTTTGTTTGTTTGTACTGTTTGCAAACAAAATTGAGGCAAGGTAGACCTATTAACTGTGAAATGTATAAGTATTTTAATATGAAATTATTTTGTCTCTCTATGCATGGTGAGTCTTACCAGAAGAGAAGACCCACTTCATGTTGTCTTGTTTGGCCATGCACAGCATGGGCAGCATGGTGCCCAGAACGGCATTCAGGAAGGGCACCATACCATAGACTGGAGAAGAAAGAGGAGGATACTTTGTTAATGAAGGGAGACTCACATTGTGCTTCTTCTCAACCCTCAGCAACACTAAGAAATAAAGAAATAATGTAGAGCAAGCTGGTCTCTGTCATAAATTTAACCAGAATAGGATGAAACAAAACCCTGACAAAAAGCAGAGTGCAGATTTGTATGCAGTAACCGACAAGGAGACGTCATTTTGGCATATGTGGCAAGTTATTTTGATGAACAATCAACATAATTAATCAGACTTCTTGACTGTAAAGTGATATAATTAGATGTTAAACAGAATGTATTCAGCAGCCAATCAGAATGGAGCATTTAACAAAACAGTGTAATAGAGAGGTATATATCTAATGGGCTAGGACTACACAATTAATTAAAAAAAATACCAAAAATGCACAAATGATTACTACAGTTTACAAATCACGAGAGGCTACAATTCCTATGTCTATCAGAGGTTAAAATTCATAAAACAGACTGTTAAACAAGATATTTTGGTGCTGTGTAGAATCATTGGCCTACAAATGCAGTTTTTTTGTCTATAGACAACATTTTGCAGATTTCTGTCTCCCTTAGCAATGCCTCAACATGCCACCTGTGAATACCGGCCATACAGGTTTGGATCAAAGGCATTGTGTTGTGCATTGTGCAGGTGAAATGTACCGTCCTCCTGCTGGACTCAGCAAGGCCATGTATGTGTGTGTGTGTAAGTGAATGATTTCGTACCATTTGAGTCAGACAGACTGGCGAGTGTCTGGACCACAAAGAAGTGAGGTAGGACGCCTGGCTGAAACTTGCTCAGAATCTCCTCCATGATGTCATTGATGTGCTTGTTTCCCACAGCAACCAAGATATTACTGGCTGCCTGCTGCCAATCAGGGACAACTTCCTGAATGAACCAGGAAATAAGAGATGACAGTTTAAATAGGTGCTTCCTCTAAGGAGTAAAGAGCAACACACAGTTCACATCAGATATTCTACAATGTAGTTGTATTGCACTATTTCCTGGTGAGGATGACATCAGTGTAACTGCACACGGCCCAAAATATGTTTCACTAAAAGCCGACATTCAAATTCACAGCATGTTCCGTCTTGAGCAACAAAGACATTTTAGCTTGTTTAAGACTTGATATTATATATCAGATATACTCAATATTTATCTTTTCTTCTAATTTAGAGGCTTTTAATGAAATACCTCATGATGATATCATCTCAATTGATCTTGAGAAAATGAAAATTCACTTAAAGTTTCCTTGAAAGTGTGCAAGGCCTTTACTCTGATTTAGCAATGGATATATGGCCTCTACTTAGTTTGACATTTTATGGCTAAAGCTGTATCATCCTATCTGAAACTGTCTCACTCTAATGACTTTCAGAATCAAAAACTGACTACTAACATACCTTGGATCGTGTCATCTCATCTGAAGCCAGAGAGATGATGCTCTTTATCCTGGGGTAGCTGATCTCCTCTATCCTGCTGCCAACAATCAGCTCAATGGTCTGGAGAATCACTACTCTGTGACTCACTACCAACTAGAGCAGAAAGGAGAAAAACAAAAACAAAAAAAGTGGCAGATAATTTAGCTCATAGAGCTGGCCTCGTGAGACTGAATCTCAGCAGGAACACTCGTTTACTCAAGTCAACACCAGCATGCCTTAAGTTGTGGTTAATGGGAGTAAATGTCCCAGAGCCCAAAGCTTCATTGAATTGTTAATACTCAATTGTGTGTGTGTATATATATATATATATATATATGTATGTATGTGTGTGTATGCATATATATCTACATCTATATCTATATCTATATCTCTCTATCTCGCTATCTATATATACATATATGTATATATGAGTTTGTGAACATTCTCACTAGATTCCTGTTTTCTATCCAGTGGTGTTTCCAGCTGTGACAGGCAACCACTCAAAATAACACCTGGATGAAATTCTGCCAACTAATCTCCACATTTTTATCCATCACAGTTTGGTGTCTTCTCAAGCATCCACATTACACATATCCAGTCAAAATATCTGAAACTGTCTTTCCATAGGCCTGTATGGAGCAAAACATAATACACGAAGTGACGCTGCAACTTCAGACACTGTCACAAGGGAAAAAAACTCAGCACAGACATCTCTGGTATTGACTGATTTTGGCATCAAACGATAACTCTACAAGTTTGCTGATTTCAGTTTACGGTCACAGATACTTCCTAAATCTATTGCATAATTTTGCATCATCTGATAATCACACGGCCAAGGCCAATGACACGATGATATGATGTTGCAACATCACATATAGAGGCTGTACAAAAAAAGGCTCGATGCTGACACTTCTAAGGAGCACAGGTTTTCCTAAAATAAAAACATTAAGGAGTAAAGGGCAGAAATTAAGGAATGTGATGATATTAATACCTACATTGAACCTCAAGTTGAATGTGTGATCATTTCTCAATGTTTTAGGTGGCTAGGTATTATTTTTAGAGGCCCATGCTGGTAAACTGGTAGCACTGTGGGCATCGACTGACTGAAAAACAGAATGTCTGGCTGACTGATGGATTGGCTCGCTGGCGGCGGATTGAGAAAAAATATTGAGCAGCTGGCAGCTCGACTGATATCAGAGACATCCAGACAGAGTGCCAGACAGAGAGTCTGAAACACATAAACACAGAGCTTGTCTGCATCTTGTGCATGTGTCAGTAACAGGCCTAATCGCCACATGTTAGGAGCACTGAGAGGCCCCTCAAGTGTGACAAGGTTTAACAGATTAGCAGCAGTAAGCAACAGAGTGCTGTTAGCTACCATTACAGGAGCTGCAACAGATATTTCATTTCAGCTATATCCACATACATACAATAGCAGCTGCTTGCAACAATACTGCTGTTTGACTGCTATACCTCTGAGAAAACTGTTTGTAAGATTAAAATGTTGTCCTTGTTTCATTCATCGGATGGAGCAGGGAATAAGCGGGCAGCCAGCTGTTTGAGAAATATGGAATTAGTGTTTAAAATATATTGGTAGGTGTAGGAATTCCACTCTGAAAGCATACGCTCATTCATCTCTCAGAGACAAAGCGCAGTTGCAGCCATCAGGCGCTGCGTGTGGTGCTTTTGAGCTGGTTTTGACACAAGGCCAGAGTCAGAGTTACATGGCAATGTTAGCACGTCAGTATAATTGTGCTTATCTGTTGTTTTCAAATGAAACGCCACAGCCATTTGACTGCTGCTTGGCTGTGTGTGGTAGGAATACTGATAACAGTGGCAATTACAGGTTGAAAGGCCAGCAGGTAGCTGACATCATGACTGACACTCTGACAGCTGTTTTACACACTGGAGATGTATTCACTGCGTGACATAAAAAATGTATTCAGGAGGTTTTACCTTTGGGTGTTTCGTGAGGTAGTCCTGACACATGGCTAGCACTCTGTCTGACTGTTGTTTTCCCAGGGTCAACATGGACTTCCTAACCTGCTCCTGGACCTCTGAGTCTTTATCGTTGGCTGCATCGAGTAGCGCCAGGGTCACCTCTGCAGTAACAACACAACAGAGCGGACACAAAACTAAACAGCCAGTAGACACGCCAACAGAATTTAATTGCCAAGGTCACCTTTGGAGAAAAACAAGGCAGATACAGACATGAGCTGACACAAAAATAGAATTCAGAGCAATGCAGGTATCCAGCAGGTGCAGGGTAAATTCTGAGAAGGAAACAGTGGAGACGGGTCACAATACACAGCAGGTGGAAAGAGGCATCAGAACAGAATAGATGACCAGCAGAGTTAGGGTCAGCTCAAGCCAAAGACATCACAATCCCATTTTATACACATCCCAACCTTGTGCGACTACAAAATTAACTTCAACAACTGGCTGTGCCAAGTGTTCCCTCTTTTTGCTTAATGTGTGTACTTGTCAATATGAGCATTCAGGATCAGAGCCCATTTGAGACACTTGAGTGGTATGCATTAAAGACAAAGCTTACAATGTGAGAATCTGTTTAGCATGGCAGAGCAAGGATGCATGGATGGACAGATGGAAAGTTTATTTCACAGGAAAACACAATATGTGTGGAGCAGAGAACACATGATAGCAGACAGTAACAGAGGCTAGAGAAGAGATTTACTCACGCTCCACATCTGTCTCATTCATGGTGGCTGGCTTCCTGGAGCCTGTGGCCGGAGATTCCCTCCCAGGGGACAGATGGGCAGCGGCTGCCTGGAGCTAAGGAGTGAATATGAGTGAAATGGTGATCAATGTAGCACAACTGGCCATCTCCTACTCTTTACTGTAAATATGTGTATTGCAGTGTTGA
The DNA here is from genome assembly GCA_900302555.1 of Myripristis jacobus. Classification (NCBI taxonomy): domain Eukaryota; kingdom Metazoa; phylum Chordata; class Actinopteri; order Holocentriformes; family Holocentridae; genus Myripristis; species Myripristis jacobus. The sequence goes on from OMLB01021410.1 coordinate 5,536, forward strand.
GTAGCTAGACAGACAGTATTCCAGCAGCAGCCTCTGCACCAATAATATTAAAAGTGATAACAACAGCATCGAAGAATATGACCTTCTATGCAAATATGCTGATATTCCCAGTGAAGCAGCAAGTCATGTCTGTATCTACCTGTCATGACCTGCTGGGAAGCTCCGGTCACACGAGGTTTCGGGACACAATTTTAAAACTATATGTTCATATACCTTTCACCATTCATCTTACTGAACTGGCATGCCACTGTCACGCTGGGTTACAGCTGACCCTCTACAACAGACACAATGACAAGGCTTGTCTAGCATTATTACTGTCTGAAACCATCAGCTAGCAGCCGTCGACATCCTATGTACAATGAACAGGTGAGCAGCTAACCTGACGGCTGTCACTTCAGGTTAGGTAAATGACAGACCACTCCGTGAACTTATTTCACTTCAAATTCAGCCACTGTCACCAACTAAAGGGAAACTCAGCATAAAAATACTGACATTGACGACAAACACATAGCAGCAGCACGACGTAATTTCACCGCTTACTCTGTTTTTCTACATGCTAACATTTCATCCTATGTCCTAACGGCGTTAGCATGCTAAGTTAGCAGCTGCTGCTACGGAAACGCCAGCGTCCTCCCTTCACAGGTTGGAGAAAACAGAAAATCACAGGCTCGCCGGCGCTGACTTACCGAGTGCTGGTCAGCTTCAGCAGCCGGTAACCTCTCACGGCCACGCTGCGTCTGTCTCTCGGTTTAAACGGAGCTTTGTCCGGCTGTCTGCTGGTTAATGGTGCAGCTGTGTGTCTCGGTTTGTGTCACTGCAGGTGTAAACACGCCTGGTCATGTGCCTCAAGTCAGCAGGAACATATCAAGGAGTGGGCGGGGCCAGCGGCTGCCAGCCACATAGCACTGGAACACGTAGAGCAGCACCTCCAAGTACAGTGCGGTCAACAAATACAACATACAACATAATACTGCTGCTAGCAATCCATACTAGTAATCCATCCTGTTACTCAGGGTTCAAAATAAATACCTTATGTTTAATGGTGCGCAAATATGTTTGTGTCACCCAGTTTCATTGAAGTTTTTTTTTTCCAAGTGTCATCCTATCAGATTTATGTGCATAAGACCTCATGACTTTGGAATCATCATCTCTGAAGACCCCATCTGCCACTGATTAGTATCCCATTTTTACTGACTATACTCCCACTAGTGGATCATCAAGGAAAGCAAGACATTTTTCATTGCCATTATATATCTTTAAGAAAGGTTTATGAGAGCAAGATTGCTTTTTGCATCATCTCATTGGTCTGTGACTGGCATTCTTTCACTTCCCCCTGTGAATCTGAGCTGCATCCCACAGCACCTTCACAACTGTGATGCTACAGGTGCTGTTTTCTAATCAATTACCCCTTCATGACACTGGTGTCACAAGCATGTTGTGACTCAGCTGTGACCCAGACTCCTCAGCTGCACTTCTTCCCACTCCTCTCCTCTGTGCCAGCCATGGAGACTTTTTGGGTCCCAACGGCAGATTGCTCTTAATCCTAACAGCCTTCCTCTGAAATCATTTTGCATATTTGAGCTGTTTCTGTTTCAGTCTCTGCAGTGGTGATGCGTGAAACACGGCTTTCTCAAGATGTGAAAACATTTGAAATAAGAGGGACTCAGTACACAGCAGCCTCATGGAGGACATCTAGTGTCCAGTGTCCAGTGTTGAATTTTTGTCCAATGACAGCTGACACACACCTTCATATAGTGGTGACAGCTCAAGATTGTTGCAAATTAGGGTTTTCTGTAGATCAGAGAGGCAATTGCACAATATACAAAACTTTTCCATAAGCTACTGTCATCAGTCAATAATTATCAGAATGTCTTTTTATGAAGGTCTTCTTTGGGATGTCAGTTTTAGACACCCTCATCAAACAATTTGATAGGAAGAGACTTGGTTTCTGTTCATTTTTAGTCATCAGCAGCGTAAATTCAGCTTTTATGACACATAATCTGCTCTGCCATGCCTCACTGAGTAGAAACCACTATAGCAATCTGATTTTCTGTTTGGATAGTTACAACATATCAAAGCGTGAAACTGTTTTTCTCCTGTGTAAATGAATTCACAGAATGTGGTTGATAAAAGTAGTTGATAAAAGAACAAATATCGACTTAATGAGCACAAATGACAAAAGACTGCTTTACACTGTCTGTTTTTTTTTTATCAAATACAAAGATGGAACAATATGTGTATGTACAAATCATTTCCAGTGTTCATCACAAAAATAACCTAAAGCAATATAAAAATACTTCATTAGAACTGTCATGACACTGAACCCTGTGTCTCCGCAAAGTTACAGTAATAGATAGCAACAGGCATAAATACTGCTGAAACACACTTCATTGTTAAAACACACACTCTTTTTCCAGAGACAAAGTAGGAATTCAGAGGTCATCAACTGTCAACATTTGCTCTCCTGCATTTCTGTTATTACATCATACACGTTTCCCAACTATTTATACCAATTTATATATATATATATGTTTTTCTTGATACAAAAGTGAATAGTTTTTATTACAGGTCAAAGTGTTTAATATTGGTGGCTGACCATTCACTAACTCTTATATAGATATGTTTTCTGACAGTGGAAATAGTAACAATAAATATCAAAGTAGGTTAGTTAAATTCTGCTTTAGTATAAGATGAATTGTCTTTTAAATGGTTAATGTTAATACTGGTCAGTTTCAGAATATAGAATACAATTTCATTTCAATAAATAAGATGTTAGGACATAACCCTCAGTACAACAGCCTAAATGATACAGGGATAAAAAAAAAAAAGTACAAGAAAAATACATAATGAAATAGCATTATAAACACAGAACTACATTTATGGACACAGCAAAAGCTGTATTTACACAGGAAAAGAACTTTAAATCCATTTGTAGCAGACTAATGTTACCATAGGGCATAAACGGGAAATAATCCCATTCCAAATGATTTCTCACCATTTAAATGCATGATTACATTAGACAGAGTTATAAAATAAAATAAAAAAATGTGTTCAGTTGTTAAAATGTAGCAGGTAAACATTTTATATATCTTGCATTTTGAGGATCAGTGTATAGCATCGATAACTTTACCCTGTTAAAAAGACATCAAGATTACCCTTTACCCTGTTTAAAAAAATATTGTCTTTTGCTGTAAAGTAAAACTGTAATAGCAAAGGACAAAAATACAAATCAGAACAGATACACAGTTTGTCAATGAAGTTGATCTTGAACTGATTCCAATCCCACTCGGAGCAGACAGGACAACAAAATGACAACAGCTCCTGTCTACCGTCTGTACAAGACCTGTACAAATGTTCATGTCAGCTGGGCGCTGGGATGTTTGGACCTGAGGAGAGGACAGTGCTGTCAGGAGGGGCCCAACACAGGCTCAGAGGGAATTTCAAAACAACCCACTCCCTGCTTTCATTCATCTCGACATTATCAGTCAGTAATGTGTGATATGTAGCTGGTTCAAGGATCACTGGCTTCTCTGACTCAGTGTTTGCTTCGTTGTTTGGTTGATTGACTAACTAATTGATTGAATGATCTTATTGTCATTGTATGACTGCTTCTTCTATCTTGGTGATCTGGTTGGGGGCCTCATGCATCAGTCGTGGGCATGTCTCCGTTTGGTGGAGTTTTCCTGTGGGGAAAAATAAGAGGTTATGTCAGTGTCATTTTGGGATGAAACCAAAAGGACTGTACACACAGAATTTAAAAAAAAAATGCCACACAATAAAGAAGGCTAACTCTCTGCTATTGGAGCACCTTGGGATATGATTATTTACACTATGCCAGTCAGACAAGTTGATCTTTGTTGTCCATGCAAAACAAGCCCCAGTGCAATGTATGCCAAGGGCCAAACAATTTTGCAGATCTTTCAGTCTGTGTTGCACTGATTTTTACAGCAACAACAACAGCATGCTTTCTTTCAGCTGTAAACCACCTTTGTCAGTAATTTATAGTGATGTCTTGGCTGCATGATGATCTAGGAGAGACAAGCAGCCTGGTTTAGCAACTAATGGCCAATATTATGTAGCAATAGAAACAATTTTATAATGTACTAAGACAGACTTTAATCAAGAGGCTTCTTATTACATGTTGTATGACAGTGGGGGAGGAACTGGTGGAGAGATAGACTTATAATTTGGGTTGATATCTGGCATTTTGAGATAAGCATCGGCCAATAACGCACTCACAAGGCCGATAAACAAAAAATCTATGCGGACAGGCAACATGATATTAGCATTTTATATTGGCCATCGGCTGCCCTGCTCTCTAGATATCGGCAATGACCACTGACAAATCCATATTGGTCATATTGGGATGGGGTTTATTTGACAGTCACAGTAGAGAGAGACAGAAAAGGCAGGGGACAGAGGTCTCACTTCCGAACCCAGGCTGCTGCAGGCAGGGCTCAGCTTTAATAAATGGCACACACCCTACCAGGTGAGCCACTGGGGTGTCCCACTAAGTTTGCTTTCTAATATAATGTACAGCATGGCATACAGGAGGCGGGGCACCTACTCAGTGTTGGTCTGATGAGTTTTGGAGAAACATCATGAAAACACAGAATCTGATGTGCCCATTGTATTACTTTGAGTGACCATCTAGAAACCTATGAACAAGTATTTCAGTGAGGGCACAGTGTGGGAGCATCCTATCACAGATGCTTTGTTTAAATATTCCTTTTAGATCTCCTGTGCATGGGTGTGAGTGAACCTACTCGTATTTGGTGAGGGGGGCTTTGTCGCAGGTGACCTCTGTGTGGTGCCCCCCCTCCTTTGTCTGTGTCTGAACCTCCTGTTGCTGTTGTACACTGTCTCTTGGAGTGGCTAGACCCTTCAACTTCAGTTCTCTGCAGCCAAGACACACACACACACACACACACACACAAGTCTGAATTTCTATACTTTGGATAATTTGCTGGCTTACTAACAGTGTACCCCCTAACACACAGTGTACCCCCTGGCATGAATGTCTCAGTTACTTGCCTAACTGCGCATCCCAGCCACACAAACAAACCTACCTACCCAATAGTTCCTTCTCCATCCTCAAGCGTTTTGAGGCCTGGCACTTTCTGCCCGAAGAGTTTCACAGCAATGAACATGAGCAGGCCGCAGCGGTTGGTATAGCAACAGGTGGCATCTACCACCAGCAACAACAACAGGAAGATCACCATGACGATGCCAACCACGCCCCCTTTGGTCATGCCAGGTTTGACGACTTGGGATGAGAGGGGGGGGGAGAGGGAAAACAGTTTTTAATTGAAAATGAACTGAAATGTGTTGGAAATATCTGCATCATAGCTAGGGATGTAGTCTACATGCATGTCTGCATGTAGACTACATATCAGTTTGTGAAAATTATAGTTAAACTATGTATTTTGCATCTCTCCTAGAGATGTCTTGTATGTCTTACAAAAAGTCGTCAGTCAATTTCAATTTCTCTAACTCATTGTGCAGCATACTCCAAGTCTTGTCTCCCCATTTGTATGTTAAGTATATCCCAAACCAATATGCATTCACTTTACAAATGCCAAAAAAAAAACTTATGCCTCAATGGGCTTTATCATTGGCCAGAAGGCCTACTACCTTGGTGGCTACAGTGATGTTTCAGTCAGTGTGCTGACTGATGAAGAATATATGAATGGATTACTCTGCACAAAAAGACTGACAATTTCAGAAAGATGTTTTAAATAATCTTTTTGCTGCTTTTTGTTGAAACTAAGGATCAACTCCACTCTTAGAGAAAAGGCTCAAGTTTTTGGAATCTGCTCCATGGCATGGGATTGAAAACTTTTTTTTTTTTTTTGCCAGAGATCCAAGACAACCTGGGGTGAGTATGCGATGCAAAATGCAAAATGCAAAAAAAAGCTACTGTGTGGAGTGGGTGAGGACTGTGTGTCCTGAGCATACCCGGCTGTGGTGGGATGGTGAAGTTAAGCATGGCAGGCATAGAGGAGCCGTTCACATTGACAGCTATGACCTCCAGCTGATACTCTGAGTCAAACGACAGTCCTGGGAGAGAGACGGCGGTCACATCCGACAACAGCTGCTTCTCCTTCCACTCCTCCCCCTCTGAGTCCTGGTTGAAGAGAGCGGAGGAGACGAAGAGGGAAGGAGGGAGGTAAAGGGAAAACAGGGGGAGGGATGGCGAGTATGTGTTTGATAGAGGAGGCAGGGCAAGAAAGAAGAGGAAAGAGTGATTTTGAGGAAGGAGAAAAGATGGAGAGTAGAAAAGAGAAGTTGTTTAGACTGGAAGCTGTATTTTAAAAATAATACTCGAGGACTTAATGGATAATTTTAGAGAAAGTCAATCAAAATACTATGCATCCTCACAAAATGCCTATACTGTATTTTTATGTGAGTGAGTTTCTGATGATGCACATTTTTCAGCTTGAGTTGAGTGATATAGTTTATTTCACTTTTGTCTTGTGTGTCCACAGAACACTACAGAAAACCCAATATTTTTTGGAGAATTTGATGCAGAAAAAATATGAAGGATTTAAAGTAAACACTAAAACCATTTTTGATGGTAACACTTTATTTGGGGAGGTGTTCACAAGACGGACAGGACACTATCATTGACATGATGTGGCAAGTTTTTTATGTACTATTCATATATTTGAGTTACTATACTTATAATCAGAATTTAGTTTCTTTTTACTACTGATTTGTTGAACAGATTTTATTCTAACGAACCATAAGAGAGTGGGCACACGCACACACACACGATTCCCTACCTGTCTGTATCGTATATTGAAGTGCAGTAGAGGACTCCCACCATCATCAATCTGTTTAAGAGGGACAGTGAAGGTGTTGCCCTCTACTTTTATCTGATTGGATGAGAGCACAGGACTGTCTGGTTCACCTGGAGGTGGGAGGCAGGGAGCGGGGGAAGAGGGGTGATGGCAGAGAGACAGAGAAAAATAAACAAAAGCACATGGAATTAATGGTTGATTAACAGATAAATCTTATTTAAGCATCATGAAATGGCCTCACAGAGATTACAAACAAACAAACAAAGTGAAAGTGAGTGATTGAGAGTAAAAGTGTCTGGTGGGGTATGCATGTGGCCACTGCTTGCAGGTTACTACCCAAAACCTCAAACTGTGACAGATATTACACATTTTCATTGCCCTATCATGATGTTAACTGTATAAACTGTATAAACATATTTAGCAGCATCCATGGGAAAAATGAATAACTTTGTGATGGTAGCAGTTATAAAACGACACTGTTAGCAATGGAGTTAGCTGTAGATTCCAGGACCCTAACCCTGACCAATATGGCCACCATTCAAATATAGCCTTAACAGTAATTGCAAGCACATTACCTCTGTATCCACCTAATGCACAATTTAGGCTGAATACATGCTAAGGATGTATTTATTGACTGAATGAGTACACAATTACAGTTCAATACGGGTGCTTTACCTCCTAGGAAGGAATGCCAGTGGATTGGATGATGTCATCAGCAGCATGAGTGAGCATCAGGCAACAGATGAAGATGTCATGGTGAGGTCATGATGATGGTCATGTGACAAATGAATAAGTAAATGAGCAATGGCACATGAGTAGAAAAGGCCTTGGTTAGTATGCAGCATGTATGCATACACGCACACACACACACACACACACACACACACACACACACACACACACACACACACACACACACACACACACACACACAGACATGTAAACATGTTGACTAATACATTAATGGATTCAATGGATGATGCACATCACACACACATATAAATTTAAATCTGCATCATTTTTACCTTCATGCATACATACACATACACACTACAGGCGGACATAAACTGTTAAAGAATCACACAGATGACAGATGGCCTGTGTTAGGTGCCTAAACAGATCACTGTCATGATGTCAAATTTTCAGGTCAGTGAGTGTCGGAAGTGTGTCTGAAGGTAATCTGGTCTGAGAGGAGGAGGAGGAGGAGAGGAAGGAGGAAGAAGATAAATTGCTGGATGGACAGTAAGAAAAGGAAGAGAGAGGAAGCAGAAGGAAGAGTAAAGGCATTAGAAGGTCAAGAACTAGAAGATGGGACGCAAAGATAATAGGAGGGGAAGGTGGACTGGAGAAAGAAAAGAGGAGAAAAAGTGAATGGGAAAGGGATGAGGAAGAGAGGGACACAGGGAGGAAGAGAGAGGAAGAGGATGGTGAGGGAGAAAAGGAAGACTCTAAAGGTTTTGTGAAGGACTGTAAAGGATTGTAAAGGTTGACACATGCTCCAAGTAAGTAGAAGGTATTTCTCTCACATGAAAACATGCACATGCTGTGTGTGCTGGTACTGTGACTGATGTGTGTGTGTTTATAGTGTGTGTTGGCATCGTGTGTTGGCATCGTGTTGGTGGTGTGCGTGATACTTACGAATGCCCTGGGTACGGATTTTGTGTGAGTCCGAGAAGTCTCCCTGTCCAACTGCATTCACGGCAGCCAGACGCACTGTGTAGGATGTGTACG
>OMLB01021410.1:14089-24962 GCA_900302555.1 Myripristis jacobus
ACGGGATCTACACACACACACACACACACACGCACACACACACACACACAAACAACTTTGATTCAGTGACCTGAAATATTATTGTTTATGTGCATGAGGTTTTGAAAGGTCACATGCGTAGATGGAAAATAGTCCTTCCCACTCATTTCATTCTGTTGAAACCCAAATTCCAATCCAAAGATGAACGATTTCAAGGCAGCGACTATATTTAAGATTTATGTTCAGCTGTCATGGACTTTCATGGGTTAAAGGTGCACTGTGCAACAAAGAGAATCGCCTGAAGTGAGGAAAATTTACACTTAACTGACAAAAAACATAGGAAAAGCACATAATTTTAAGTAAGATAGGCGGACAATGGAAACCACATAGACTCAACCATCAGATTTTATCCTTATTGCATTTTTTTTTGTCAGCTGGGTTTTGCATAGTGCACCTTTAAAAAAAATCCTGTTATTATACATCGGTTGATTGACTGATTCAGTAATTTAGTGATGCATCTTCCCCAAGACTCCCATTACATTTATTCACAGCAGGCTGATGGGACATTTGTAACACAGCTGCATAGTGTCTATTTCACTGAAAAAAAAAAAATTACCTGAGGCTAGCACTGTGGTCTCCTCCCACTGCTGTGCTCCACTTTGCCTCCACTGCAGGGTGAAACTTGTGATGGGTGTTCCCCCGGTGATGGGTGGGATGTTGAGGGAGAACAGGACTGAGGTCGATCCAGGAGAGACTGACAGGTGCTTCGGCTGAGAGGGCTGGGCTGGGGTGTATAAAGACAGACATAAGGATGGAAAAAGCCAGAGAATATGATCGAAGCATCATATTTCAGCATTAGTGTCTATACGAAACATAGTTGCTGCTGCTTTTCCTTCACTCAGCTCACTCACGCTCAAAACACACAGACACACAAATGCTCACTGAATATTGCGACGTCTCTTGATGCATTTCCAGAGGGACCGACAGCCATGCAGGAATACAGGCCGCCATCAGAGGGCGCCACCTCATCAATTATCAGCACTCCATCCACAACACGAATACGACCAGATGCAGAATCCTGACAGAGACAGATGCAAACACACATCAGACACACAGTGTATTAGGGATCCTCACTGATCATTTTAATCCCCTCACAAATTCTTCCTCTGGGCAATCAGTAGAAGCCCGTAGTAGATTGTGCAGCAAGGCAGCTACAATAACTGCATGAGTTCTTACAGTTTTAACATGGTTGATGTTTTTAAATGCAGCAGTTTGGACATGAAATAACAGGGAAATACAGGTGTTACTAATGAGCTTAATTAATACTCTGTTCCATTTAAGCGACCCAGAGTCTTTCTAGTGATGCAGCATGAACAACAGCAGGACCCTGCTCTGATAGACCTGAATGGAACAGGAATCTTAATTAATGTTTCTAGTAAAACCTGTGCTTACCTGCTGTTTCATGGCAAAATGGCTGCTATGAAAAAGGTCTATGAAATCATGATGGTTAACCCTTTGAAACCCATAGGTGAATTTTTAAAACCTTTTTTGGTTGATTTTCTTGTTGTTGTTTTTTTGATTTATTTATTTGCTGATATGTAATGTTTTCTTTTTTTGTGGTGATTTTTACTTTTTTTGTAATTTTGTCCCAAGTTTTTGGGAGGTACTTTCATGGGATTTTTTTTGTAATCAAATATAATAATAATAATAATCAATTTGTTCAGGTTTCAAAGGGTTAGACAAAGGGTTAGTCCTTAAGAAAATTTAAGAGTTGACCAAAGAGTTGTTTATCCACTAATAGAACTGATATTCTAAATAAATAAAAATCTAAATGAATAAATGCATAAATAAATAAATACAATTTAAAAAGTCTTGCAGTGTTCAGTAATGCTGATGGGTGTGGTCTTATACAAACACTGGAATAGCACTGATTTAGCTCTGAAAATGTTGCTCTGCGCAGCTATTTGTGTGTGTATGAGTGTATGCGATAAAGATGGTGCTGTGGGGTTACCAGTGTGTGTCTGCTGTGTTTGTTGATCCAGTGTAGCACGGGCTCAGGATGGCCAGAGACGTTACAGGACACATGCACCGTCTCTCCCCCTGACACATGCTGCTGCTCAACACCCAGATACACCTCTGGGGCCTCTGAAAGACATACACACACCATGCAAAAATCTCAACATTGCGTATTACACTTAATACAAACAATGGGAAGCCTTACTTGCAGACTGACTGTAATATAAACTCTATTATCAGGGCGCAGTAGTGACAAGCAAATATGCTTGTCTTGAAATTTTAAAGAGCTGGACAATCCAAGAGAAACATAAAATTGTACCATTGTGTGTCTGCACATGCCATTACAGCACAATCTGGCCTAATATCAACCGCCGCTGTGGGAAAACCAAGCTATAGTAAATAAAATGATGGTGTTTTTCTTTCCTGAGCTGAAAATCTACACAGTCATTTACATTTGAAGTGAAATCAATCATCCCTTGGCTTCAGAGGGAAAATAAACACTCCTTTAAAACATGTTTTGTCAAATAATCTCTTTTGTTGGACAGCAACCGGCCAACTAATCTAATCAAATGCCAGGAATCCAGAAGGGCACATTCCTGCAGGAGAGAGTATACCGCTATCAATAACATATAATCATGTGTGAAAAGCAGATTTATATGTTTTGTTTTCCCTTTGCATCATGATTGTGCTTTTATGTCTAAGTAAGAAAATGTATTGTTATTGTTTTGCACAGCAGCAAGGATGTTAAAAACTAATCCCAGCACAGAGGGAAAAAAATTTACAACAGAACCAACCAGAGACATGAAGCATGATGGAGGCGCTGCTCTCAGATATCTTGTTCTTGGCTGTGCAGATGTACTCCCCATAGTCGCCCCTGGCAACGGACCGTATGGTCAGCTCACTGCGGTCCGAGTTGAACAGATGGCGTGAGGGGTCAAAGTTCACAGGCCTGGAAGGACGAAGTGCAGTTACTCTGGAGTGAACAATTATGTCAGTTTATATCCAGAACAATACCAAATGTGAAGCAGTGTGTTGCCCCGTTTACAGAGCTCATAATGAATATGGAGAGAGGAAGTGGGAAGCAAAACAAGCGATGCCACAGAACATTAGCAAAGCAGCCGAGGAAATTAGCAGGAAGTCTCTCTTTCTTTCTCTGTGTGTCTCTCTCGCAAACACACATACACCTCTCCCCTGAACACACACACACACACACACACAGACAGGATGGTATGCTTGGATGATAATGCAGCGAGTCAGGAGCACTAGTGTAAATATCAACACAGAATGAATCAGATCTTTTTCCTGCAAAACATGAAGTGGAGGTCAGCTGCTCCTGCCTGCAGAAGGGTTTTAACTGTAAAACTATGGTTTCATCTTGAAATTAATTAACTGATTAATTAATTGATTAATTAATTAACAAGCTACATAAAAAAAACTGCAGATAAACCATAATTAAAAAGTCCACTTCCAAAACTAATTCCAATAAAAGATGTAGTCATTTGCCCAGTGTGTAATAATTACCAATATACACCACATATGAAACATCAGGCATGTTTGAAGATTAAAAAAAAGTGTTGAACAAAACATTTATTACAACTGAAGACTAAACTACAATGTTTACACTGTTTGACTAGTTGGATAGAATGAAAAATAAACAGATTTAAATGGTTAAAATAAATGTAAAATAACCACGACAATAACTGTCATCAGCACGTGATACTCATAACCATGAATCAGTAATAACTCCATGTCATAAAAGAGTTCTGTAACATGGCTGTCTCTCAAGAACACTTTCTCCGGTTTTCTGTTCCTATAAACAAACACACACACACACACACACACACACACACACACACACACACACGCATACACACAGTCCTACATGGTCCAGGTGATGTTGGGTTTCGGCTGGCCGTCCACCAAACAGATTAAGGAAACACTGGTTTCTGGTCCGGCCATCACTTTTTTCTCCTCTTCTGTCAGACGCGCTGTCGGCGGAGCTGGAGAAGGGAGGGTTCACATTTTAGGCAAAAAATTAACTGCATTTTGCATAAGATAAATTTTCAAATGTTACTTTGTTTCCGATTCAATGTGGTTAGAATTTGAGTTCTCCACTGGGATCTATCCTGTTTTACATCCAGACATTTATTCTCATTATATCAAATGGACAGTTGTGCTCAGTTATCAGATGGGGGCTGAAATTCCTCGTCAAGGACACTTGACGGCAGCAGCAGGGATCAAACTGGCGACCCTCCAGTAGTAGAGGTGTTTCTGATCAGTGTATAAAGGTGGCTGTGAAACAGATACTCACCATTGACGACCACAGAGATGGGGAGTTCCTTAGAAATGGGCCTTCCTTTGATCCGGCTCTGACACACATACGTCCCAGCATCATCTCGCTGCACCTTGGAGATAGACAGTGAGTTATCACCTATCTGACGGATCCGATTTCCCCCTGTGTTATCAAAGACAGAAAGAGAGAGAGAGAGAGAGACGAAAAACAGATGGAGATACAGGAGGATGGGAAGAGAGAGAGAGAGGGGACACACACACGTACAAAGTTATTTCTCTGCGTTGGGCTCCTTGTTAAGTAATGTTACTGGAGCTAGAAGCAGCAATAGCACTGCAGAGCTCTTTCCATTGGTCCACATGACAGACAGGGCATTTAGCGAAAGGAAGTCAACAACGGTAAATGGACTGGGGCGGCGTGGCTCAGGAGGTAGAGTGGTCATCTGGAACCAGAGGGTTCCTGGTTCGATCCCCAGCTCCTCCAGAGTGTGTCGAAGTGTCCTTGAGCAAGATACTGAACCCCTCACCGCTCCTGATGGACAGCTAGGCGCCTTGCATGGCAGCCTCTGCCGTCAGTGTGTGAATGTGTGTGTGAATGGGTGAATATAAGGCAAAACATTGTAAAGCGCATTAAGTGGATCAATTGTCTAAAACACTTTCTTTGGCCATTGTTCTGCCAGTTATCTACAGTCAATGAGAATGTACCTCAACGGCTCACTTATCCCACCTTGCCCCACCTCTCTGTGTATCTGTGGATGTCATTACAGAGATCTGACAAAATGTCGACATAAGACTACAATAATATCTTCATACATATCCATATGACTTTTCATGACATTGTCATTATCCTATTGTAGGAAAGCCCATCCTATCAAAATTTTCCCTTACTTGAACTGGAAGTGCACTTGATGATTGACATTTTGGGTGAATTTCATGAACCTTGAGCCGTTCAGTCTCGCATGACTTCAAAAACTCCTGAGACTTCAGTAAAAAATAAATAAATAAATGAATAAAAATAAATGCACTCCTGGAAAGCATGTCTTTCATTGGATAGCAGTGATGAGAAGACACGACCCTAAAACACGACATTCCTGGAGGACATCAATACATCACAGTTTTATCGACTATCATGGGTGAAGAGCAACTATTCTAAGTCCTTACATTCACTCAGATATTACCTGTAGTGCTGTTACTTATACATAATTGTTATCATTTTAAAGAGTAACAAAACCCCAAACCCAAATTTGAATAAGGCCTGACACCTACTGGTGAAAGCCTTGGCTGTGTGTTGGCTGTGTCTAGTATATTGTGTCTAGATGGTAACCCTAGATTTAAATCTACACACTCATGCACATGCACACTTGAGTCAGCATAGTAGTGCTTGACTCAGTCCTAACCCTAAACCTAACATTTACCTCAACCCTAACTGCAAGAGTTTGAACTTACTTGATTTTTGCAAATCTAGGGTTGCCATCTAGTCAGCACCAATGGCTGATCTTTTGTGCCCGGAGACATCACTGGCTTCAGGTGACATCACCTGGCAGCAAAGGCCAGCCAGTACCAGGTGGACAATTCAGTAGGCTGCTTTAACTTCACTTTTCACCATTACAGGTAAGGACTTACAAACATTTGTAGTGATGGGACTTACGGCTCTTTGAGGGGAACTAAGGCTCTGCTCCTTTCATTCAAATGAAAGGAGCAGAAATGATTAAATGACATTTTTGATTTGCAAATATTGCACTTGTTTTATCATTGCCTTTATTGCTGACGTATATCCTAATGCTGCTGCATTTTTGACTCTGGCTCATTGCTGCTCGTTGCCTCCCTTGATTTAGGCTGGTTATGGTTACGGTGGTTAAGGTTAGGGTGGGGGTAGGGTTAGCCAATCAGAAGCACAGCAGGGACAGGTCTTCCTGGAATCTGCGTGGGCTTTGTGACTAAGTTACTTTACATAAAGGCTGGGAGTGGTTTGGGGCAGGCAGTGAAATTTGGGGGCAGCGATAAAAAGAATGTCTCTCACCTATGGCTCAGTTACCATCGTCCATATCAAAGAACCATTTAAAAGAACTGGATCATCCGCAAACATAACAGATTTGGGTCAGGTTACCCTCTCAGGTCCTATTTTTTATTCCATGTAATTTATCTTTATTTCATTTAACATCAATGGCATGCTTGATAACCCCTTACATCATCCCACTGACCAGTTTGGGGAGGTTGTGGTGCATTTATTCCAGCTGGGAACTGGAACATTCCTGACCTGAGGAGGACCTTAGGACGGTGCTGTCCTGAGAGGCTGAACAGGGGTGTCTGACTGTCCATGTCCACCATGTCTGTCTCCGCCTACCTGCTTGTCAGCATCAGCATCTGGTTTCATTGTGCGTCCTCAGTGATATTTCCAGCAGGCATATAGCAGCCACCTTGCCAGCTAATCGTCAATCCAGCTATAGCCTACAGCCAGCCAGCTATGCAGTCAGCCAATCAGCCAGCCAGTCAGGCAGCTAGGCAGCGCTGATTGGAGTAAAGTGCACTGCCCGACATTACAAGCTCATCAAGTGATTTTATCTTATAGGTCCTGTTTATACTTGGTTTTAACATGTGTCTTGGGTGATCGGAGTACAAGTGGACAGCACTGAAATGTAAACAACTGCAAGGACGCATTGTGATCTGATCACTCAAACTACCTGCTGAGGTGATATGGGTCACATTTGACCACATATCATTTGTTGTGTAAACGTTAATGAAGTGACAACAGTAACAACACAGATTTGCATGGCGATGTGCTTTGGCTCTCCACTTGTGTTCAGATCACCTGATATGCATGTTAAAACCAAGTGTAAACAGGCTGTTTGCCAGATGCATCAAGCTTTAAATTAAACGTATGCAATGGCAGGGGCTTTGCTGGATTTTGTTTTCCACGGTAAATTTTAAATGCAAATGAAACAAATGAGTCAAGTTAGAATACTGCAAGATGAATAAAATGTATTAAAACCAGCAACGTTAACTGCCAGTGTCATTTAAAGATAAAATCACTCTCTTGGCTTGCTGTGTTTTGGCAGTGCACCAGAAAAACCCTCCGTACCGCAGTGGAGCCCCAGGCCCTGGGCGCTGGTGGTCCTACCATAAGAGGGGATCTGTCGCTGGTCTTTCAGCCAGTACACCTCCACCGCCGGCCGGCCAGTCACCAGGCATGGCACCACTATGTCCTGGCCCTCCAGAAACTCATGGTGGATGTTGGTGTTGCCAAAAGATGGACCCTCTAGAAAAAGAAAATGGTAAGAAACATAATCTTTTGGTATCATCAACATATAATTAAGTTTGATTCATGTCTTCACATACATGCTATGATGCTGTTTGAGCAGACACATTTTCTATGTCTACCTTCAGTATCAATATCTCGCTAACATGTATTTTTATGTATGAATTTATTTATCACATAGGATCCATTGCTTGCACCTACCAAGTGTACTTTGGATTGTATTTACAACTTTGTATGTCCATTAGGTTATATGAAAAGCTTGCACCTTCCTAGACTCTGGACCGCTCACTGTAAGATACCCATGCCATATTGAAAATTTCAGTTGTGGAAAAGTTATATTGTCATTGCCAAAAAATGTACTGTACATCCCTCAGCAGTCTCTATATGTTTATAGCGCCTGTCTGGTGAAACTAGCTGTTTAGTGTTTTCCCTCTGGAACAATACTCAACTCCTGCTCCCTCCATTTCCCTCTTTCTGTGGAGAAACACATGCACATGACATTACCACACTTTTACTTCACCTTTGACTTCATTTTGTGTTATTTTTTGTTAGTTATGTAACTTATTTTTCTTTTTTGTTTGGCTAAGTTTTTTTAAATTTATTTAAGTCCGTGTTAAAGAATAATAATGGAGCATAACAAAAACGTGGATATCTGTTTATATGTGCTAAGTCTGCCTGTTCAGTTGTGTGTTTGTGTGTGTGTGTGTGTGTGTGTACGTCTACAGAATGTATGTGCATGCAGCCAGTTCTCACCATAAACATAGAGCTGGAGTGAAGTCTCATCGTTGTGTCCACTGTCGAAGTCACACAAACAGGTGTACTTCCCAGCGTCCTCCATTGTGGCATTTGTGATGGTCAGTTTAGAGGAGGTCTCGTCCACTGTGGAAATGGCGTCATCATCAGTGATGTCCTCCAGGTCCTTTTGCCATGTTATAGTTCCCTCTCCACCCGCTAGGCCGGGGAGGGAGAGAGAGAGAGAGAGAGAGAGAGAGAGACAGAGTACAGTTTTTTTTTTTTAAAAGCAGTTAGAAAAATTGACTATAAATATCAACAAACATTTCCTGTATCAAAAGTCATAAAAAAGGCATAAGTAAAAACTGAGAATCACTCACATCAAACCAATGGAAATGCTTTCAAGTAGACCAGGAGACTCACCTTTGCACAGCAGAAGGTGGGTTTCTCCCACCATCACATCTTTCTTACTGCTAACAATCTCCATTTTAGCATCTAGGAGAAGAGAGCAGAGGAAAGGACAGAGGAATAAAATGAGGCACAGGACGTGAGGTCATGCAAAGTAAGTAGCTGTCACTATGGGGCTCATTAAACGATAGTAAAACAGACCAGAAACCAGACTTTCCATCTCTCCATCTCTCCGTCTATAGTTTTCAACTTCATACATCCAACCACATGGAATGCAACATATGATGTAAACTTTGCTTTTACTCAGCAACAGAAAAAGCCTCTGTAAGCCCTTTAAATGCCTGACAAGACGGAAAGAAGGGAAAGGTAACATGCAACATCATGAACTGGACGGAGGCACAAGGCTGCCCTGGTTTTTCCATGATCAAATATCAGATCTGGACTGCATGAGGTTGAAATGCACAGAAACAGGGTACAATGAAGTGTAACAATTTAAAAATATTAACCATTTCCTTAAAGATCTCTTGATTTTAAACACCACATACATAGATTTTAACTGAAAGTTTACAGAGCAAATAAATGGGAAGCAAATCAATAATGACTAGTTTGATGACAACTCAATGTGAATGCACAGCAGCAATGCTAATCTGATTTGATTGGTCTAGCTCAGTGTTTCCAGTGATTTAGCACTCAATCGATGTGATGTGGTTTCTTGGTACAGATGATTTCACAGAAGTAGAGATGTAAGGAGAACTCAAAATTGGTAGGAACTCACTGAAAATTCACATTTTCAACAGGATGTAAATTCCATAAAAATGGCAGATGCAGATTTCTGTGGACATGTGGATGAATCATTTGCTATATTTCTTTCTAGAACAGTCTAGAGCAGTCTAATCTGCTTTTGGTTGACAGGAAAACTTATGTTTCAAAGCTATTTTTGAAAAAAGGACTTGAAAAAAACCCACAGAGATCATGAGCATTCCAAGTTTCTCCAGATAAACTACTACACATGGAAATTTGACCCTCCGTCTTTTCACACAACATGATCGTTTTTCTATGACACCTCACAAACTGGACTGATACCTGACGAGGGACTGAAGACAGTTCACATTAAACCTTAAAATCACACCATAATGTTAAGAAAACACTGCTATCACTTGTCATGACTACAGAAGAAGAAACAGAAAAATGTGTATTAAGTTCACAGTGCCCAACTGTAAGTCTGATTTACCTGAAAAATATTTGAAATGTTAATATTGCACAAAAGGCAAGAGAAAGCCATTTTTGAGCAACTGTATGATGGGCACATAATTATGCAAAGTAATTATGCATTTTGATGAATTATACCATTATACCACTTTTCTCCTTGTTGGATTTCAAATCTTACAGACACAATTTGCTGTTTAAATATAGATTTAAATTAGATTTTTTTGTGATAAGAAAAAAAAGCCAAAAAAAAAGCCTATAAAGACAGATAACATATGGCTTTTCTGGCCAAACACCATGATTAATTCAGCAGCATCACGTCTATGACTTTGTTTCTACTGGCAAGAGAGAATTTGACTGTTTGCAGAGCAGCTCCTATCATTTTCCAAAATTTTTTATAGCCAGAAAATGGCTGTACATTTTCCCTGCTTAGATTACTTGCACTTTAAATGGATCATCATAGCCTCACTGTCTTCCTTCAGCTATTCACTGTATATCAGATTGCTTTAAAACCATTGTATACACTGTCCTTGCTGCTGAGGCCAACTAGTTTTGATTTTCTTACCTGTGCCGCACACGTGCAGCAGCAGCAGCAGCAGCAGTGATGCTATTTTCAGGGTGAAATCTGATTGGTCCATAGTTTGCACCTGGCTGCTGGGTTCCAATCCTGTGCTCAACTTCAGTTTGCAGCTCCAAAGTGGGTGGTGGGTCAGCTGAATTCTTAAATTTTACTTATTTATTTTTAAATAGCCCTGTTTGATAAACTGAATCACTTTGCCTTAAATCTACAGCATGCATGCCAAAGCACCTGTTGAAGCCAATCCACATAGCATGACTTTGACAGGGCGAGGCAAGCAGCAGAGGTTATATAGGAGCCTGAGGGGAGAGGATGGGGGAGAGAGAGGGAGGCAGACAGACAGACAGACAGCCACCACCTAATCTCCCCAAAGCATCTCTTTCTGTCTCTCTCTTCCTCCTCCTCTTATC
>OMLB01021414.1:0-12621 GCA_900302555.1 Myripristis jacobus
ACAGGACGGAGCTCACTCCAGAGAACCCGCTGTGGGTCGGGGCGTGGTGGATCGGCTTCCTAGCAGGAGGGGCAGCAGCTCTGCTCATCGCTCTCCCCATCCTCGGCTACCCACGACAACTACCAGGTACGGCTGCGGAGGTTAAAGGTGCACTGCAAAATTTAGGGTTGATTCAGGTTGAGACTTCAGCTGGCAAAAAATGTGCGATAAGCATGTTATTTATCTACGAGTCAGGCTGACGAGGGGAATGATGTAGACTTGACCTTCAAATTTTGTGCTTCTGTCAAGTTTTTTTTCAGCTGAGTCTAAATTGCACTCACTGCAACGCCATGTTACACAGTGCACCTTTAAACAAAACTCACCTGTCATAGAAGCAGATGTATGCCAGCAATTTCCTACCTCTGCTCTACACGTGCCACTGAAATCAGTAAATCGACACAATGAGAAGGATATGATCGTGTAACACACATCATTTCCCTAACACACCAGCGAATGAGCACCAAACTATATACACAACTACTTTTCCCTTTTTAAATAACTGAGATTCACCTCTGTTCAGTGTCCAGCTCCAACTTCAAGGTTGCCTCTGACTGGCTGAGCTCCAACTCGCTTCTCAAGCTTGCTGGGTGTGCGGATATGAACAATATCAGTCCTGTTGTTCAGTGTTTTAATATGCACAGACCATGACGCAACAGTTTGAGTTAAAATACCTAAAGGAGGGGAACAATTAGGCCTCATAGCGACTTAAATATGCTCTCTGGGCAAATTAAGTTGATCGATCCTTGGCAAGTGTATCAATAAAAGAGGAAGTGTGTCTCAAGAGGAAATATTGCGATAGGTTGCATTATCACATTATTGTTCCACCCCTGGTAATGAGTGCTTACAACCACTGCTATCATTGAGTTTTAAAATCCAGCAGTTCACTTTATAATAAGGTTGTTGACATCTCACCGCCTCTTTGTCTGCAGGCTCTCAGAAGTACGTGTCCATGCGCGTGTCGGAGGCCCACCAGCTCAAAGATGGCAGCCACACCACAGCCTCGGACCCTCAGTTTGGCAAATCGGTCAAGGACATGCCCAGGTGTGAAATCACTCAAATCCACACTCATATAAAAAGACGGAGATATAGCCAGTGGCATAGGGGTATGTGCAGCAGGTAGACAAACACACACACACACACACACACACACACACACACATATTTGTTGTGATGCCTTGATGCCTACCATCATCCATTTCACAGCTGAGTGACGGGCTTGTCTCACAGCATCATCACTGTGTTTACCGCTGTGTGTTTGCTATGAGCCCAGTAAACACAACTGGGAGTTATCGCCATGGCAGTGGGGGATTACAGAGAGCCAGTAATCACATCACATTATGTAACATGACTGTGTGACTGTGGATCTACTCCGGTGGTGATCTGCGCTGAATTAGGAACATCTCTCAGGGGTTGAGATTAGGCTGACCTGGTTCAATTAAAAAGGAAGCTAAAGATTTTAAATGAAGAGTGCACACACTCTCCTCCCATCCCGGGGCTTTTATTTCCTGGGTCAGCTCGCTCCTTTCCCTCTTCCTTGCTCGCACTTTAATTCAATTCCATTCGGTTTTATTGGCATAAAATACAAGAAAATAAAAAGGTTCTAAGTGGACAAATAACCTGAAGGATATAGAATATGCTTCTTTTTTATTGAGTTTACCCATTATTGATTAAATACATATTCAGTACTGCACATTATTTTTCACTTTTTCATTCAGCGGAAAGGTTTTCAACATTGCTGCACAATACTTTTTAAATTTTTAGGAGGATAGGCTTCTCTTATTTCTTCATGGTTAAAACATAAAATGAAGTGCTGCTCTGTCTCTACTTCCCTTTGTGTGCAGAACAATATCGATAACACCATCTCCCTCTCTCTGCCCCCCCCCCACCAGGTCTGTGCTGCTCCTCTTAAAGAACCCCACCTTCCTGTTCCTCTGCCTGGCCGGGGCCACCGAGGCCACCCTCATCGCCGGCATGTCCACCTTCGGCCCCAAGTTCTTGGAGTCACAGTTCAGCCTCAGCGCCTCAGAGGCCGCCACGTGGTTTGGTGAGTCATCAAGGAAAATGTCAAATCCGCACAGAGCCTGGTGCAAGTCCAGCTTGTTGGAAGCTCTCTGGTGGCAGCTGATGCCACAGAGTACAACAGGTGGTGACATCGCCTGCCACCAAAGACCAGGCAGCTTACTTTCCACCACTAGAGGTCAGGCTTGGCTCCCTTTGATTCATGGCACCTCCGGTACTGAGGGGATCGAAGCAATTTCACTGTCAAAACCAAATTCCTGATGCAGTCTGTATCATTATTCACCCTAAAAATCAGATGAGGCCATATGACGAATTCTGTGATAACTTAAAATGTACTTGACCGTCACTGAAATGAAAGCTTTTCACAGGAACACTGCCCTGTCAGTAAAAAAGTGGAATTGGGGTTTGGTTGGTATGGATACCGCCTCTCTGATATTAATAGAATGGACAGCATCATTGTTCAAAAACACAGTTTCATATTTTGCTGGCGGTTCCCCATTTGAAGTTAATCACACCTTGGTATTACTAATATTTTTTGCCACTTCCCTCACAACCGTGTTAACTTCCTCTGCTACATCAAACATGCCACGACAACAGCAGTCAGCTCTCTAGGATGTTACTCAGTAAAGTAAACTATATTTGGCGTGGATGAATTATTGACTTTGATTGGCTGGAGCAGTGTTGATTCATTTCAGATATAACCATGTGACTGACATTGTTGTTCATCGTCTTGAATCAGTGGACCATGTTGAGACGCTCTTAGTAATTGATTGACATGATTTTGTGAGCAGTTAAGAGATGGGGCTTTTTGTGTTTATTGCATAGTTATGTTGAATACATGATTGTGAATGGGCAATTAAAGCATTCTTTGGTCTGTTTGTCCTGAATAACAAAACGTTGTCAAGGCTGTTTGCTGTGTATTATGCCTTACATAATACAAGCACCACCGCTTGACCAAAACCAGGAATGCAAATATTTTAGCTTAATAACTTTCCACCTGTGTGATGCTGCTGCCTCCGTTTGGCTGTAAGAATAGAGGAGTCATGCATTTTGACGTTTAGAGGAAGAGACTTCTCACTTTTCACGTTAACTGCCAAGTTCAAGTTCAGGTTTATTCATTCATTCGGAAATGATCTTAAGCCTCATGGTGTGTTTGGACTAAGCAGAGCCCACATGCTGTGTCTCCTGCTCACTCAGGGTACATGGTGGTGCCGGCGGGCGGCGGCGGCACCTTCCTGGGTGGCTACATCGTGAAGCGGCTGAACCTGCGCTGCCGAGGCATCATCCGCTTCTGCATGCTGTGTGCCGTGGTCAGCCTGCTGGCCATCTTCATCTTCCTCATCCACTGCCCCAACGTGCCCATGGCGGGGGTCACGGCACCATACCAGGCCAGTCTGACGCAGGACCAGCAGGTGGACCAGTACGCCAGCCACCGAGACCAGTACCAGCCTCGCAGCCTCAGGAACAGGAACAGGTGTGGCTCATGAGTCTTGGACAGTGTATTTTGTTTCTGCACTATAACCACTGTTCTGCATCCTGATGTATATGACGCTAAATGCTGTTTGTTCCTTCACAATCAAGAGATATGTTTTGTGTTCATTAGGAGAGAAATTCGGTATTTTTGAAGGAATAGTTCATCAATTAGCCAGGGGGAAGTCCACCTCAGTGGCATTCAGTAACAATGAGAGGAAGATAGCACCACTGCTGTCCTACACAACAGCTAGGAGGGCAGGGAAATAATATCACACTATGCAAAATGCATGAACTATCCCTTTAATTCAGCTATAGTTGGTATGGAGAATTTCTATATATGCACATTATCGGTGTATATATGTAACCAATTAGTTGAGCACATGTGGATGTGTGCCAGCTGGCTGTGTGCTTTAGGGAAGGGAGCACATCCATCATCACACATTCCTGTTTATTCCCTGTAATATTTCCCAGATTGTCATTATTGCAGCACATAGTTTGACATCATATAATATTCATACGAAGCAGCCATCAGAGATCACCCAGCTCGGTGTGTAGAGGGAACTATAATGAGACCGCTCCTTCTTAAACACCTTAAAACCCAACTCCACTCAGCAGTGTCCTTAGGAGATATTATTTCACACTCTAAGCTGCTCACCAAGGAGGAACATGAATAAAATCATCAACCCAGTTTCTTCGCATCCTGGAATATTACCCACATCATGACCTGGATAATGATAACGTATGAGCATTATGAAAGATGAGTGTGACAGAAATAATGAGCATGCGTTTCATGGTGAAAAATAACCTCTCTAACTCTTTAATTGCGGATTCATCCTCGTCAAAACTGTCCCTCTCTCTCTCTTCTCACACATGCCCCCGCCGCCTCCACTGCTACATTTTTTAAATCTGTGTGACTTTCTGTCTCTTGTTTGGTTTCTCCCTCCCTCCTCTCCTCCATTTCCTCCCTCCCTCCTTCCCACTCCTCTGCGTCTCTCCCGCCCCTCGCAGTTCGTTGGACGAGGACCTGACCGTGGGCTGCAACGCGGCCTGCAGCTGTGTGCGGGAGCTGTACAACCCGGTGTGCGGGGCGGACGGGGTGATGTACTACTCTCCCTGCCACGCCGGCTGCAGCTCCATCAACCACACCGAGCGCTCCACCGGCAGACAGGTACAGCCGCTCTCCCTGCCTGAGATCTGTCTCGGAGCGGCAAAACGAGTCACTGCAAACCAAAATCCACCCGTGCAACAAAAGGCACCCACTTTTAGAAAATAACAAATAGCACAAAAATAAAATGATTCTTCTTTTGAAAAACATACTAAGTGGCATAAATCTTTGGTTGACCAATTGATGACACTTTACGAGCTTGATTCTCTGTAGTTTAGAGATGTTGATGTTGATGAATTCCAGGTAATGATTTTGTGTTTTCACATCAGGGTGTGCAGCGTTTTCGGGGATGACTTTATGATGAACACAGATCAGCATTTGCACATTGATGTGTGTCCATCAAATAAAAGTGCAGTCTTGTCTGTTTGGTCTATATACTGGAATGTACAGTCTATTGATTTTCTAGTTGTATTCAGTGTGTTTGTGATTAGCTGTCCATGTGCACAGGCCTCACGCTCACGTCTCTCTCTCTCTCTCTCTGGGTGTGTGTGTGTGTGTGTGTGTTTCAGGTGTACTCTGGATGCAGCTGCGTGGTGGGAAACGTGTCCTGGGGTGAGGAAGGCTTGGCGCTGGCAGGGAAGTGTGGCAGCTCCTGCCACCACATGCCAGCCTTTCTCTCCTTCCTTTTCATCATCATCTCGTTCACCTTCCTCTGTAGCATCCCAGCACTCACTGCCACGCTCAGGTGGGTGGCCGCACCGCGCAAAACAGTAAAAATATCCACGGGCCAGTAGCTGGTAGATTCTGGTCATAGTCGGTACTTTGGCAAATGTTACTCAAAAAAGGTGCTCTATTCACTACTTGTTATGTGTTGTATGAGTTGCAGTGCCTCGGGCAGTAATTCGTTATATCGTTGTGTTTGCATTACACTCAAAGATTGCAGTTACACCCTCTCTACCTCCTTGCCTGTGAATGATCAAATAAATACATGAAAGGCTGCTGCTTTTGTTCAATACAATTTACAGGAATAAAGGGAATATTTTAAAGGGAATTTAAACTCCCATTCAGAGAAAATAAAATTTTTAGACGGTGTGAAGGAAAATTATTAGGCCAGGCCAGGCCATCCCAAGTATCCTAAGTATGGTAAGGTCACAGCACCTGACTCCCTTATCTAGCATTCTGGTACATAGGCTACAGCAGTCAGCTTGGCCTGCCTTCCAAGGCTAGGATAGCTGTTTCATCTATTGTAAAGATTCACTGTCTCTGGTCTGTCTCCATGATAAGTCCCAATCTATGTTCAGTGTCCTTCAAGAGACCTATAAAGTTCTTAGCATGTGGAAGAGCTTTCAGAACTGACCGTGGTGCCGCCCGTCCGAAACTGCCATCATTTCTCCTGAGGCACGTGACTCAGTAAAGCTGAATATTCAGCCTAAGTCATCCTGGCTCCATGTCTCTCTCTCTCTCGTGTCTTTTCTTCAATGAACCTCAATATTTTTACATGAGTTTTTTTACTGAGTAACATGTCCTTATCATCTGGGTATTTTTTTCCCCATTATATCCATTCCCTACACACAGTGGCAAAGTGATGACAATGAGAAGTCAACATCAGGACCCTTGTGCCGTGGCTGGTCAATGACAGTTTAAACGTCTTGCTCTAAAAAGCGGGGGCACGTTATTTCCCAGAATTAAAATCATCAGCAGTGTATTTGCAGTGCACAGGCCCGTGCGTCAGGAGGCTGTCCTGTGGGACTGTTGCCACTCTCCCTGACACTGATCTCCTGTGACAGCAGCTCAATACTGATCATAGGAAATGGCAGGGCGGCTGTGACAGTGGGAGACAGAGAGCCCCATTGTTGCGCTGTCAGGAGAGACTTTGATGCTGAGTAATAGATGTAAAAATGAAGTCGCTGGTGCTGACAGAATATCCTGTTAGACTGTCCAGATACTGTTGTGGTGAGGTTTGGGATCCAGTATGTGTGTGAGTGAGTGTGTGTGTGTGTGTGTGTCTGAGCTGTGTCACTGCTGCCCTCTGCAGGTGCGTCCCAGACAGCCAGAGATCATTTGGACTTGGCATCCAGTGGATTGTGGTGCGAACGCTTGGTAGGGCCAATATATTTTTATTTCTCTGTTTACTTTTTCAAATTGAAGCTTGTAAACCTGTTTTGCAAATACTATATTTTTCACATGACATCATTGACTGTCGATCATGTCCAATCCGTGTTGATGTTTCTCTACAGGTGGTATCCCGGGGCCCATAGCGTTCGGCTCGGTGATTGACATCTCCTGCTTGCTGTGGCAGGATCAGTGCGGTGAGCAGGGCTCCTGCTACCTCTACCAGAACTCAGCCATGAGCCAGTACACACTAATAGCTGGCATCATATACAAGGTAAGTCTAACACACTCACGCTGACACCACAGGCAACAACTGCAACCAGTCAGTATCACATGCAGTGCTCAAAACTGTGTTTACTTAAAACTAGTGGAGTGAAATAAATCCCACAGTTCTTTGAAATGAAGCAGGATATATAAATAAATGAATAAATAATGCAGGTGACTCGACTCATGCAAATAAAATGATATCTAGGGTTATCTAGCTCTACATTCAGCAATATCAAATGCAGTTGTTGCAGTAAAATGTCTGTTTGCAGTGTGAGAGTCATCCACCGTACACTGTACAGCCCGCCTGGTGTTATCTCCTGGATTTCATCATTTCTGTAGTAGCATGAACTCCTCACCACTTTCACCTCTCTCAGTGCATCTCTGTCAGCACACATCCTGCAGATAAGCATATCCACATTTCAGATCAGTTGCGCAAGTGCCTCTGTCGCCGCAGTCAGCACTGCAACAACAGGAAAAACACAGTGGAAGCATGTTCTAACTTGAAGCTGAAAGTCTGCAGCTTCACTACATTCTCAAATTGGACGTCAGAGACAAAATAAAACAAGAAATCCGACAGGAGCCTTGTGAGAGTGAAATGTATCCCTCATTTCCAGTGCCTGAAAATGCATTTTTTTTTTTTTCGCATTTTAACTAAAACTCTATGACTATTTTTTACTAAAACTTTAACTATCCATGTAATTTTATGGTATTTTTACATATAATTTAGCAATTTCTCTAATATTAATATAGTCTTTGCCTGGTCTTTTTTAATTTGATAATTTTCTCGTATTGTTTTTTTTTTTTTCTGATAATATTCTGGTCATTTTGAAGTAAGATTCCTGTATATTTAATTTTTTGATCATTTTCTTACGACTTCTGGTCATGTTTTGCTATTTTTTTTCGGTAATTTTGTGGCCTTTGTATGGTGTTTTTCTTTTTTCTTTTTCATTTATTATTATTGTTACTGTTATTGGTATTAGTATTAATATTTATTTATTTATTTATGGTGTCATTTTGTGCTAATTTGCATTGGTGATCCTCCAAAGGGTTAAAGCACCTCCGCCTCAAATGATGGACATGTAAAATTGAATGCTGTGGACTAAAGCAGGACCAGTTGGTTATGATAGATGTTTGTTTTTTTCTACAAATGGGTTTTCCTTCATATCAGCTGAACTGACTATCACAGGAATGAAAAATAAACCTGTTTACCTGCCTGTGTTTTGGTGGGCGGAGAATACATTTTCCCATGATTGTCACGTGTATGGGGAAATGACAGCGTTCTCAGTTCTCTTAAAATTGCAACGCCATAGAGCTTCTTTTTTTTTTTTTTCACCGCAGCTGTTTTGACATGCAATCCCAGGTAAACACAGGTGTTGCTAATGACGTTAATAAAGGCTCTGTTCCGTCCAAAATGAATCCGAGTGTTTGCAGAGAGCCAGCTGGATCAGCAGGAGCACCCTGCCTCTGCTCGACCTGAACAGAAGCAGAATTAATTAAAATCATCAGTAACACCGGGGTTTACCTGCTGTTCATGTCAAAATAGCTGCTGTGAAAAAGGAAGAAAAAGCTAATGCATTTCTTGGTACAATACCAGTAAATTACATGATAGCCTGAGCATTTTGCTGTGTGTTTTCTCTGGTGGTATTGTGTTCTTTGCCATGACATGTTTTTTTGCAATCCTGTAATTGGCATTTCAGCATGTCTGCTCCGTCCATTTGGTTCCATTTTTCCAGTGGCTCTGATTTGGGAGAGGTTCAGCGCTGGTGCTTTTACACAAATTGAACCACCTTGGCCTGTGTCTGCCCTGTTGCATTCAGACGGTCGAGTTTGCTCCAGCTCCTCTCTCTCTCTCTCTGTGTTAGGTTTTGGGGACAGTCTTCTTCATGTTAGCCAGCATCATGTACCAGCCCCCCCCGGAGTCGCCCCAGAGCAGCTGCGAGAGCACCGACCACGGGGCAGCAGACCTGGGCGACCTGCCCGTCAAAGACCTGCCTCAGGACGGCGTCATTGTCAACCCGCACGCCAGGTTATGACCTCAGAGACTGACCGTTGACTGTGTGTGTGTGTGTGTGTGTGTGTGGAGGCGTGCCTCCTCTTTGACACGGTGTGAATATGACTTTGTGAGTGTGTAGGTCGGGATGGCGGTGGTGGGAATACACATACACACAAGCATTGCAGCCATACAGACATACACATGCAGTTGCACATGCGGACAAATGACACACAGGCACACAATGGACCAATCCTAAGTCCCGCCCCCTCAAATGCAAACCAGCCAATCGTAGCTTAGTAAATGTTTCCCTCAGACATACTTCTGTCTCCATAGATGTGAATGAAGTTTCGTTAGATGATGAGGTGTTTTCAGACAGTTATGCTTTGCTTTTTGAAGGTCATTATGTGAAAAGTAGAAGTCAACTATGTACATCCACGACTGGCATGGTGAGATTCAGCAGAAGATAATATACATCTGTAACACGTGTCTGTGTGTTTAAAACACATTGAGTAATCTGTCACTGAATTTCTCATCGTCCGACCTATCAGTACTAACTAAGGGAGGCAGGACTTAGGATTGGTCAACTGAGCATCCAATAAACACACACCTCTGTATACCACATGACGACGTCTTCTCCCACACTGCCCTCCTGGAGAAAACCCCGCCGAGTGCGTGTGTCGTGCGTGCGTGAGTTTTGTGATCGACAGGGCAGCGCGGCGCAAATTTCTATGTAGCTTGTAGGCGTTTCTACGAACATCCGGGAAGCACTCGAAAACAAATCAACTCTCCAAAAGACTTTCTGGAATGTACGTTTGAGACGGAACGAGAAGAGTCTGATTGTAACCTGGTGTCATGCCCTCTCGCTGTCAGGAGCCGAGGCGCCAGAGGGCTGTGTGTTGTACATTATATGCCACGTGTATGAAGCATTTCTGATGTGGAAAAAAAAGGCATTGACGCTCCTTCTGTTCTCTCCCTATCACTGGTCGACGATTGCACTCGTATTATTTTCTCTCCACAGGGGAGGCCAGGTTCTCATATACAATGAAACCAGATCATTTTCATAGCATATGTCATATTTTAAGCATCTAAAGGCACTTATATGAGTATAATGTGAAATTAAGCTAATGACGACAGTACAGCAGCACAAATATATTTTAACAAAGGAAGAGCACATGTGTATTTTTTGATAGCCACTTGGACAGCAGATTAATGACCAAGCCTTGGCCCGTATTTGATAAAAGGGAAACAATATGAGGGAAGTCTCATTGCATTCTACATGAAATAGATCAGTACATAGATTATAGTAAGAGCTTTGTCACATCGCTGCACTTTAAACGCCATAGCACTGAAGAGCCCAAAAATTTAAAAAAGTAAAAGAAATATCACGCCTAGAGGGATATTCTGGGAGGCAGCGTGTAAGTCGGACCTGCCAAGGATGACGCACAATTGGCATGACATGCAGTAGAAGTGAGCAGCACTGTTATTTGGACCTAAAAAAAAAAAGTACAGTACTGTAAGTCGATGAGTGCCAAAGCAGCTTTTCCCGGCAACTCTTGTAATTTTATTTTTTCCTCGCTGACCTTATTTATACGAATAATTTATTTATAACCAGATTAACAGCACTCGTATGTGTTTTTCTACATTCACTCCATATGTTTTGAAGTACTTTGTGAGGACGGAGGAGGATTCAGTGGATACGCTTGAATGCCATAAGATGCTGCCTGGACGCTCCCACTGTGATCCTTGCTCCAAAATGAAATTTAAAAAAAAGTCTCCCCGGTGTCCTTATTGTTTATGTGATCGTGAAACGCCATTTGAGAGGCCACTGTATGTTACCCTGTGTTGGTGTCATGAGCTCCGGTCCTCGAGGACGTCTCCCTTGTCTTTTGGCCTCAAATATTTGTTCATCAGTTTTCCTGTCGCTGGTCCTGGAGGGTTGGGGGGGATTTGATCTCGATGCGAACGTGTAAATGCAAAGCTCCTACTCATACTGTGAGATCAGACCCCGAGCGATGGAAGACTACTCTGCAAATTAATTTTTATTCGTTTTTTATTTTGTTTTGTTACTTTTTTTTTTTTTTTTTTTTAAAGAAGAGATTTGGACCTGAACTCAATGATTTTTATGAGATGTTTCTGTAAATGTAAAGTGTTTTCTAAAAACAAAAGTTGAACAACAAATTGATTGGTGTCTCGAATCTTTTTTATAGTGTGTGTGTGTGTGTGTGTATGTATGTGTGTGTGTTTGTGTTTGGGTTTGTTTGTTTTTGACTGATGTGTTTTTTAAGACCAATAGTGATTCCATTTTTTTTATGTTGCTACCAATAGGATATTCAACACAAAAAACAAAACTATTACTAGAGTAAATGTTTGTCATGAAGTGTTCAAATAAAACAAACACAGAATATTGCAAGGGCAAAATAAAAAAAGATAAGAGAGACACTGTCAGATATTCAAATTTGTCACAACAAAACAGCAATTTGAGAGCCTCGCTCTTTCTTCATTTGATGTATTTCCTGTTGAAACAGGTTGTTGGGCTGTGGCTTTACATGCAGAGATGTTTTTCAAAAAGTGAGAACCAGGAGATCAGTGAGGTGGAGGGAAGTGTTTGTTACAGGATTGGCTTGATTGCACAAACATGTGACTTTAATGGTTTTATTGGTTGAAATTTTTGCTTCCAGCTACCTGTTCATTGTGACATCACTCTCAAAGATGCACAGTTTTCAAGGAAGAAGTAAAAATGTGATTTGGGTATAAAAATACAAAGAAATAAATACATAAAAAATTTAGAAAATTCTTGAATTTATTGTTGAATAGGAAAATATTCTGGCACGAAAACCCATTTTATTGAGACTTCAGCAAGAGCTAGAGAACAGTAACTTCTTTCACATCAGAAGACTCATCGGTATCCAATTTTTAAAGAAGAAAAAGAAAAAAAACCTGCTTGATATATTGGTCAAACCCCAGTGTGTGTGTAAGCGTGCCTGTGTGTGCATGTTTGTGTGACAGAAGGATATTAAAGCTAGGTGCAAAATTCTGTCCAGTGCCTATAGTTTTAATCCTCCTGTTATGTTTGGGGTCAATTTGACCCCAGCCAATGTTTAACATCTTTAAATGAATGATTAACATAATTTTTTTTGCTTCATATTTAATGAGCGTTCCTAATGTAATGGGCACTACCGGGTAAAGATGAAATTGACATGATGATATGTTTTCAATGTCCTGTTCACACTTTGTAACGCATTGGTTATAAATAACAAAAATCTGTACTTAGAAATAATATAAAGCCATTAAAACACCAAAAATTTATATTTCTTTCCAATTTCAGATCAATCAGTGAGATTTTATGGTGATTTGCATATTTTTCCATTGTCGCGTAATAGGAATACTGGATGTATAAGTGGGGGTGGGGGGGAGTTATGTTTTATTTAAAGGGCTATTTAGGTCATCAACAAAGAAACATAAAGTACCTGACACATAAACTTTGATAACAATTTTAGTTATAATAATTTTGTGGAAGTTTAAACTGCAGGGGTCAAATTGACCCCAAACATAAAAGATGTTCAAAAATGTGAACATAACAGGAGGATTAAAAAAAAAAAGAAAAGAAAAGGAA
>OMLB01021417.1:8817-20308 GCA_900302555.1 Myripristis jacobus
TTTTTAAATTTTTTTTTTTTTTGATTAATTTATTTATTTTTCTCTTCCACATCCACATTTTAAACTTCTGTAAATTACCTGTGATGGTCAAAAAAATCTGCAGCTCCTGCAGAACACATGGGGAACAAGGGCTTTTCTTGCTTATTTTAACAACCACATTCTCCTGTTGATACGCTTTAGTACCTCACAGCTCACTACTGCAGAACTGATCAGTCAGTCGACAGGAAATTAAGCAGTTACAATTTGGACAATTGATCCTTGTTTTAGTAGTTTATCAGGTAAAAAATATCCATTATTTGCTGGTTACAGTTTCACAATTGCCAATATTGTGTTACAGTATTATAACATTAATAGGATGGGATTCTCTTTCGGCTGCTGATCAGACCAAGCAAGCAATTTGAAGACATAGTGTTGTGCCCTGGGTACTCGAGGGAAATTACTTATAATCATTAGTGCTAACATTAATAGACCTAGTGACTGAAAAAAATGTATATATATTAATAACTAATGAAAATAATAATTAGTGCAGCCCCATAAATAACATTGATGTCTTGTTTTTCTTCCCTTATTTGTGGTTCCTGATCACATACCTGCTGTGTGTTACTTTTTCTAAATGGGACTTGCACAATCCTTGGACATCTATTTGCCAGAACAGTATTTCAGTCATAAAGGAAGAAATGTTGGGCTTACTGTTGGGATTTTTGTCAGTTTTTTCATCTTTGATTTGAGCTCAGGTATGACTAAAATCCCCATTTTTGTGTAAAACCCCTGACCTGTATTGTTCCACAGCATTTATTACTGGGAGGCAAGCATTGATTGTCTCGTTTGAAACTACAATATCAGCGAGGCCAGCACAATGCTGTAGGATGTCAGTTCATGTTGGATGGAAAGGATGCCCTACAGCTTTCAAGCCCACAGGCTGCTGCTGCGTTAACAATACAGTAATTAAGCCCACAACCAAGATATTATATCTGAAATGTATTGTCATTTTTACACAACACTGATGGCCTTGGACAGCCCCATCAGGAGCTTCACCTGTCTGTCTGATTTAGCTGTCTGTTCATGCCTTCCCTATCCAACCAAAGTATTCACTATAAAACAGATCATTTCTGTCCTTGGCCCTGATTGGCTGAATCATGTTAATCTGTCAATGCAAAACAGTTTGTTCCAACATTAAGTGCTGACTGGAAATCACTCAGCTCATATCAGATTACATGATTAATCCTGCCATTGCCTTGACTAACATTTTGATTTTTCAGTTTCTGTCAATTTGACCCCAGTAATTAAACCCTCCAGAAAATTATTATAATTAAAAATTGTTACCCAAGTTTATGTGTCAGGTGCTTTATGTATCTTGTAACCCCCCCACATCCAACCCGTCTTATACATCAAAGTTGTAGGAATAATGTTTTTCTCTCCCAGATGTCACATTAACAATCTGCGGTTCTCTCACATGGTTATGTTCGGTTAAGGCCCTAAAGCAGAGGGAAGATTTTGAAGATTATAAAGGGCATGCTATAGTTCCTCAGTGTTGTGCAAATCAACTAAAACAAATATGTGTAAAATGTTGATATCAACAGCCTGGGATAAAATTGACCCCAGAGAAACACTGATGCATACAAAATGTGTCCAGGACATTGAAAACATATCATGTTAATTTTATGCTTACGTCCCCATTAAATCAGGAAAAGTCATGAAATAAGAAGCAAAAAAAAAAAAAAAAAAAAAGATGTTAATCATGCATTTAGAGGTGTTAAACACTGAATGGGATGAAATGACCCCAAAGATAATAAGAGGACTCACTGAAATCGATAGTTTTTGCTATTTTAATCGCACTAAACTGTATTGCAGACGTTTGTTTTAAATATTATATTGTTAAAATCTCTGTAAACCACGGCCTCTCGTGGCTAAGCCGCCAACAGTGAATGGAGGCCAGGCTGGTGTTAAATGCATGAGTACACATCCCAGCAAACCCTCCAACTTAAATACACACAAATGAGCTCAGTGCAATTAATATGCATGCAATAACAAGATATTTATTATTATTATTATTATAAAACACTGATTCACTGATGATAAACCCACGCTGCGCTTTCCTCTGGGTAAAGACTACTCTTTTTGCATTATGAGCACCGCTGTGGCTCGTCATGGCTTGTAATAACACAATCATAAGCTTTTGCACCACAGTCCTAAATCAGTTCTTGTCCGTGGGTCGCACCGTGTGGATTCATGGACACTTGTGCAGGATTTTGTTCACATATGGATGGTGATCCACGGCACATGCTCAGTTATGCACACCGAGAGAAGTTTGGGGGCTGATAGCTGCGGCTGAGGTCACTGCACAGCTAGCGGTGGCACTGGGAAAGACCGACTCCCTCCGCCGCCTCCATTTTGAATAGCCATGTAATAGGGGAATCGCATATAGTTTGTATCGACCGCTGCGCTGCATAGTGTCAACAAGCCACATCCAAACATCCTCCGACATGGACGACCTGTTCAGTCCGCGAAGGTAACTTGGTTAACTCACTACTTGCATTACATTTGAGTCGCTGCACGTTAGGCGTGTGCGTTTGTGTGCTGAAATGCGTCTCTCGGCTGATGATTTGTATGAAATAGTCGAAATGTCAGTGGTCACGAAGTTGTCTGCTAACAACGCTAGCCAAATAACAGCTTACTCTCGTTAGCGGTGTAGCTAGCCAGCTCCGGTTAGCAAAACGATATCTTAATCTCTCCAGGGTAGCTAACAGTTTTTGGACGTTTATTCCTTTGAAAACGATGTCACCCAAGTGTTTTACACCGTATTCATCGCAGACTTTACTCAAATGTGTTTGTCGTACTAGCTGTTAGGTTGCGGTCGACACTTGACGTGTTTTCTGTTGATTTACACGGGTCGCCGTCGCTATGTAGGTTATGTCAACGACATCTTGTGGAGGCAACACACTGACAGTAATGATTTCATACTTTTGCTAGCCATGTGACGAAGCTGGCTGGACACTGTCAACCTGTTAGGCGTTTCAAAGTGGCACACACTGTTCCCCTTTCGTACAAATTGAAGCTCATGTATGATTGATTGGCAGGCTTTTTGCGGGAGCGTCGGGTTTCGTTTATGTAATTAGGAAACGCCGTAGCCTCGACTGAGATTGGTTTCTCAGTGATGGGGGCGGGATGTTATCAGGCTGCGAGAATTAAGGCAAGGTTTGTTATTAGAGAAGGATCTCTTGGCTGTTGTCGGATGCATCAGATCATCCGTATATGCAATTGATGTAGATTTTCCAGCTCTTGCGTGTTAAATAGGAAATCAGGCCCGACAGCAGCCAGTTCTGAGGTGTTGTGAAAGTTAATTTGCTGTGGATTGTTTTGCACGCTGTGCGCAGGATTGCATTTTGCTTGGTTCTCGCATTTTGTAATTACATGTTAAGATTTTGATTCCCTTTTTTGCCCAGCTTTCTGTGTTGTTTTGTCTTTTTAAAAATTGAATGCAAAGGCTTAACCTGTGACGGTTTGTCCTCAGGAGCCTGAACAGCACACAGGGCGAGATTAGAGTGGGACCAAGCCATCAGGTAAGTCCAGGAAAGCATGTTAGAATTTGGGAGAGAAATGAAAATTAGATGAAATAAAGGGCCAGGCAGCCTTTTAATTAACCAAGACACTCAAAATATGCATCAGCAAAATTTCCTGTAGTCAGAAAGTAGCTCTTTCTTTTTTCCCCTTAGTATAATATTTACAGAAACAAGAAATTTGGATTAAGATTTGTATTGTAGAACAAAACAATAAATGTGATTGAACACTTGTTTGTTGGTCTTAAAAGAACAGGTTCTAGTGGCCTATAGGCCCATTATTGCATTCAGCCATTAGTTAAATCTATTTGGCTAAATATTTATTTTCAAGCAGTAGTCTTTAATCACTATCAGAGGTTCCCTTGACAGTCTTAGTCCATTTTTATTGGAAGAAATGTAAACCCAATGTCACTCAGAGTGAGTGTTTTCATCTGTAAATAATTTCCAAGTAGATTCTGCAAATGATCAAGAAGCTCTTGGTGTTTACAATTTGCAAATGCAACTGCACTTCTGGCTGCACTCAAGTAAAACAAATCCAGACCACCTCCTGAGCAGGTCTGATTTAGACATATTTGTGTGACTTGACTTTGCTTTCAGCGTTAATATATGTTTAAGAATTGTGAGTTTATTAAAACATGTGGTCAAACATTGTATTTGTATTGAATGTTTTGGATAGTAATAACTGAGCACTAGCAAAATGCTGTCTGATGATTCTGACTTTGCTCATCCATTATTACCTTTTTATTTAATTGATGGGTTACAATTCTAATATGTGAGTATTTCCAATTTCTTTTAGAGGACTGAAAATTGTGAAAAGCGCTCTGATTGTTGCTCTGCAGTTATTGTTCGAAAACTGTTCTCAGTCCACCTGGATTAAGGTCCACTGATTTGCGTTCTCTGAGGCTGTCTGCTAACTTCTGCTTTGTCTGTGCTTTGGTTTCGGTGCAGGCTAAGCTTCCAGAGCTGCAGCCGCGGCCTGCACCCAGCCTCCAGACTCAGACAGAGAGTGAAGAGCTGGTGTGGACGCCTGGGGTAAATGACTGTGACCTTCTCATGTACCTCAGAGCTGCCAGGTCAGTATCTGCACTTAGTTGTTCACTATTATTCAATTGTACTTTTGAAATGTTATGCACATTAAGGTATCTTTACTCATTCATAGATTAGAATGTTTTTGACTGAACTGATGCTTATTTGTTTATTTTTGTTTACTAGGAATAACATCAACTATGTCCATTTTAGCTCCCCTCTTGTGGTTTTAGAAATTTCCAGAATCAGTGTTTTATTTTTAATATTTTTCTGTGTAACTGTGTTGCCCCACAGATCACCAAGCCTTCCCTGCATTACTAACACAGAAACTGCCATACATTTAGCACACCGTTGTTTGCTTGTTCTGCAAACAATGGTTCATTTTTAATATGATTTAAAAATGTTAAAGGGTAAACATCAGAGAAGTTAAGATGCCATATATTCAATTCTATATAACCTTTGAATATGATTTTTTGGACCTTCCTTTGGCTCTACAGTGTAGTTTTTGTGATCTGCAGCCCTCAGTGGAGGAATTGAAGTAAGAAGAAATATTAATGTTCAGAATGCATATAATTTGATATATTACAGTGTGAATTCCAGTTCATGTATACATACTAAATAGCATATTTAAATTGCTGTTTTAGTTTAAATGCATAAGAAATAACCATAATGTATTTTGATAATGGATGTCTAATGTGCAATATAGAGTCATGTTATCAAATTGTCGCATTGTGCAGCTGATACCTTCTCCCATACACTGAATAGTCTTGAGTGTCACTAATCACGTATAAAAATAATACCATACCGTAAGAATGAACTTTACCTCCATGATTAAGCAGTGATAATGATTCTTCCATTTGTCAAACAAAGTTGTGTAGAAAGTTGAGGACTGCTCAGTTCTGCTTTAGCAGATGGACAGGCAATGCTTTTGAGTTTAATGAAAACAAGTCTAATTTCTGCTCCACCTGCCAGACTGCCAGTGGCACCTGCCCACTCACCCTGGGTTGAAAATACATGACTTCTGTGTAGTAAACACTCACCATGTGAAGTGGCATTTACTCATAATCTAATAATTACTATAAGAAAAGCTTCCATTTAAAAGTCCATTGAAACCAAAAGCAAAGAGCATCTAACCAAAACGTAACAAACAAGTGATAGTGTAGGTGTAATAAATTGAAACATAGCTTTTGAAAGTAAAATTATAGTGTCTGTCTTCACAGTTAAGGAAAAACTGAAGTACCTCATTGCAATGCACTTTTAGTGAGGCACACAAGTCATTCAAGTGGGACAAAACCAGTACACCCCAAGGAGGGCTCCGTGAAATGTTGTATTTGTATAGCTACTATATACTTTAAGTCCATTTGAGCATGATTTTTGTCCAAACATGGGCTTCTACACTTAAGCTTAGTGCAAGAAACTCAAACCCTAAAAATGATTGCACTAGGCTACAAAGATTAAGATTATTCAGTTTGTCCAAAAATTGGCATGGATGGGTTCATCCCAATGCTGACCTAAATTATCCATTCATATAAGCATCATTTGCATATATAAAAGCCTAATGTGCACACAGCTTGATCTAATGAGACAAAGTATTTTGGTCTGAGATTGCTCATATATAGTAATGATTTTTTTTTCCTCTTGAAGTACTGACTTATTGTTGTCACATCCTGGAGCTTTATCATTACTCACACTGTGCAAATTGGAAGGAACCAACTTATAATGATCCTTCTGTTTTCTTTTGGTTAAAGGAGCATGGCAGCATTTGCAGGGATGTGTGATGGTGGATCTACGGAAGATGGATGCTTAGCCGCCTCCCGTGATGACACCACCCTCAATGCACTGAACATGGTGCGGAACTGAGCTTGTCTTACATTTTTACCATTCACCAGTGAAGTCATGAAAACCACTATCGTTTAACTGCAAATTTCATGAGAAACATCTGTGTTTTCCAATTCCAGTTACATGCAAGCCATTATGATGCTGCAAAAGCTCTCCAGCGTCTGGTTAAGAAGCCTGTGCCAAAGCTCATAGAGAAATGCTGGTCAGAAGATGATGTGGTGAGACACATTTGCTCAGTAACACAACACTATCATGCTGATTTGTTAGCTGTTTACAGCTTTCATCAAAGTGCATCCTTTTATTTTTTTCAGTCACTGTCAATTTGCATGTATCTGATCAGAAATCAAGATTTTGCTTGCCTGCATCTAACCAGTTTCAGTTGAAACAGCTTTTGATATGACAGTTTCTCATCTCTCTCTTTAGTATCAAATAGCAAACTAGTGCTGAATACTCCTATTACAACTATCTGATTTATTCATTGTAGATTTGCAATTGATCAGATAATTGAAATTTCTTTTCCTATAACTAAATATATTTTAATTCTCTCCCCTCTTTCCCCCCGACAGAAACGCTTCATCAAAGGCCTGAGACAGTATGGGAAAAATTTCTTCCGTATTCGGAAAGACTTGCTGCCCAGTAAAAAGACTGTAATTGAACATTTTATTTTTATTTACCGAACCATTTATACTGCATCCAGTGATTTACTTTTCCATGCTATTTTTTGCGAATAATTTATGCTGTGGTTGTTATCATCAGGGTGAACTGATAACTTTCTACTACCACTGGAAGAAAACTCCTGAGGCTGCAGGAACAAGGGCGTATCGACAGCAGCGTCGGCAGCCGTCCTCCCGCAAAGCGAAGACCCGGTCTGCCACAGCGCCTGTGACCGCCCCATCTCGATCTCATTCAAGTAAGTGAGCACTTCCTTGTATTCCTCAGAAATTTAACAGTGCTCACAATAAGTTCCTCCCTCCATGTCAAGGTAGTCTCTTTATATTTCTAAAGCAGTGCAGTGTGGTATTTGCACAACATGGACCTGAACTTCATCTAAGCTGATCTTTTCCTTGCAGTGGACCTGAGCTCTGCCAGTGAAGATGATCTTGACAGTGAAGACAGTGAACAGGAAATGAAGAACTACACATGTGGCCATTGTGGTACAACAAGTGAGTACAAGTCTTTCTCGGTGGCATCTCAGATTTCTGTAAAGGTCTGGAGCCTCAGAAAATGTTATAATTTTGATTTGGCATGGAACAAAATTTTTAAGGACTCAAGTGGTGACCCAATGTATCAGAGCAAAACAGGGAAATCGAAAAGTTGAAAAGGTTGCATTGGCTGTATTATTTAAGCAATAAAAGTTTGAAAAGGATGTATTGTTATTATTCTGGAAGTTGGCCAGTGTGCGGGAATCTATCTCTCAAAAGGATGTATAAAATCTTTCTTTAACAGGTTCTAAGGATTGGCACCAAGGGGGCAGAGACAACCTCTTGTTGTGCACGACCTGCCGCACATTCTACAACAAGCACAGCCGCCTGCCGCCCGCTCAGAAACCTGCAGACCCTCCCTTCATGTTTAAACCTGTTAAAGAAGAAGAAGAGGAAGGGATGAATGGCAAGCATGGCATGAGGACACGGCGGAGCAGAGCAACTGTAAGCCTGAGGCATCTCCTCTTATACTGTACCAAGTCAGTCACAACAAACACAAAAATCAGTATCGGCCAAAGTTAGTTATGAATATTTATACCGGGGACATGTTTATTATGGCTGCCACATTTCACAAAATTGAGAGGGAATGGCATTATGCGGGCTTAGTTGAATTTTTTTTTTTTAAAGCCCTTGTAGTTCAGTTATCAGACGTTGGCCCGGTAGATCACACTGTGCAGGGCCTGCAGTCATGCAGAGTAAAACATCTAAATGATAGCATACAGCTTACAAATAAAGAGTTCCATGAAATTTTAACTATTTTGCAGACTTGAAGATGCAGTTTTGACGAACAAGTTGCACAGGTTGTTTTTCTGACTGAATGAAAAGTGAAACTGGCAAATTTAGAAAAAAAAACTTGACACTTCCATCAGCTCTCATACCTTTATAACGAGGAAGTGGTGACTTAAAATGTGTTGAAAGTACAACTGGTGACAGTTTGATCAGCAGTGCTTTCATGTTCATGTTACCTTTTATACAAGCAGCACTGTATTTAACCTTGTAAAAATGCAAATGTGTTGAGATAAGGGTGTCTTTAGCACATTTGGTGCATATGCAGTTGTACAGACAGGGTGCAACATGATGCATCTCATTAAATCTGACTCTCCTCCTTCCATCTTTTGTTTTACCATCAGGTGTGTAAATCAAGATAAGCTTTTTTATGTAAAGTAACAAGTATTTATGTGGACTGTGCTTTATCAGTAACAAAGACAATTTTTAAAATGCAGCTGTCATCTCTAAGAAGTGGCCACAAGAGGCTCACAGGCTCCCCAACCAGTGAGGACCAGCAGTCCAGTAGCCAGCCTTCCCCAAGTGGAGCAAGTTCTCTGTCTAATGCTTCAAGAACCTCTTCCACAGACAGTAAGAATGACTCCAAGAAATCAAACAAGGTTGGTATTTTCTACACAGTTCTTGTAGCTACACAACGTTAGAACAGACTGGTAGTGTGTGTATACTTCAATAAAGATTGTAGTTTGTCTGGTCTGATCTTCAGGGGACAGCCAAAACATATCACCACTAACTCCTGGCATTGTCATGTGTCTCAAATGCATGTCTGATGACCATCTGTGATTGGATTTCCTGCATACATGACTACTGCAAATAATGTGGAGATGTTATCCTTCCTTAGATATTAGTAATCAATGAAAACCAAAAAA
Organism: Myripristis jacobus; assembly: GCA_900302555.1. NCBI lineage: Eukaryota > Metazoa > Chordata > Actinopteri > Holocentriformes > Holocentridae > Myripristis > Myripristis jacobus. Next base: position 18,094 of record OMLB01021417.1, read on the forward strand.
CTTTTCATTTTGTGTACTTTGTGAGCAAAAACACCTTAAAGAAATGCAGCAAACTCTGCTGAAAAGCCCATGACAGTGTTGAGTCGGCAGTCCTTTGATGTTGTTGGGGACACATCACACCCCTCTGCATGTGATTTGAGTGATCGGATCACAGTGCATCTTCGAGATATATTACACCCCATTCACACCTGTATCTAGCACTTCTTATCCCTAGTGAGGTCACATCAGATGGATGTTAAAACTAAGAATGATTAGGTTTTTAGTTTTCCCTGTGTGCAGTGCGAGCACACTCATGTCTCAGCTTTACAGCCAGTCCCATACACAGCATGTACAGGGCTGGGGTAATTTTGCCATCATGATCGTCATGAGCAGCACAGTAATTAAACAGTGTGGTGTAAGCATTGTTTACTCATTTCTAATCATGAACGGGGAGCGAAATTTCAGTCAGTGCATTTAAAAATGTCTCTTATAGGCTGTCGGTCATTAAAAAGGAATCAAAATAAAGAATCACAGTTGATAAAATCCTTGGCAGTTCCCAAAGCTACATCCAGCTGGAATTGTAAATGATGCTATCAAACACAGACTATGCATCCCTGTAGGGCACATGTATTATTGATGCTGCCAAGGACACATGTTTAAAACCTGCAGTGTCACAGATCTTTTCCTGTCAATAATTAACTAAAATGGTGTATAAATGTTGTACTGCATCAACAGAAGACGAAGGAGGAGGCACCGTTACCAAAGACTACAAAACGTGTGCGGGAGAGTCCCGCTCAGGAGCCCGATGAGCCAGATAAAGTTACACCTAAAAGACCTAAAACACAGGTGAGAGAGCAACAGCAGAACGTTTGTGTAGCTTTGGGCAATAAAAATAATACATTACACTATTTATAGAGCCCTTCTCAAAACCACAGAGTGCAAGTACAGAATAAGAAAGTAAAAGGTAAGGCCTTAAAGCAGTCATATGGAGATAACAAAAACATTAAAGAATTGATAATGTCACAATGGTATTAATTGCAATAATAAACTTGAGGTTGTGATTTTTTGCTTACATAATGTGGCAAAGAGTAAAGCATAAAAATTGAGCTGAAAGTGCCAGAATTGAGCTTTTGGGCACACCATACTTAATCAAGGATATTGCCACTAGACACACAGAAATTCCTTCTTATCATGTAGGAGGAGAGCCTGTTTATTGCAGTCGCAGAGATGCTAACTTCAGTGCCTTAATCTGTCAAGCAGTATGGTTTGATCAGCAGTATAAAAACATGCTCTTAAATCACAGGCTCTGAGAAGGGCAGTGTCAGTACTGTATTGCTTACAGAAGTTAGACTAAAACATCTAAAATATGTAAAATGTCTTTCCAAACCTTCCATGTGGGATATTCTTTGCAGTGCGGATGCTTAACATTTTCTTTGGCTGCCACAGTGCAGTAAAATCCTGTCAGTCTCTGAAAAACATGTGGGGTGGTATCTTATTAAACTGTACTTGAGGATGAGGAACCCATTCTTCATTTGCTTTTTGGTAGTCTGTTCCATGTAATGTCAGATGAATACGGAAAGATACCTGTACCCTGAATTGGCCCCTAAGCACAACTTGATTGAGATTTGTTTGTTCTTTCAGGAACCCCAGGGGTCTCGGTCTGAGGGGGAGGCAGAGGTGGAGGAGGAAAGTTCGGACAGCCGCAGTGCTAACGATGATGGCAGCAGTGACACCAAAGACATTGATCAGGACAACCGCAGCTCCTCACCCAGCATCCCCAGCCCTCAGCAAGGCAATGACAGCGACTCTGACTCATCTGCCCAGCCAAATGGCATCCCATCAGAGCTTGGCGCCCCCACTGCTGTGCTGGCGGAGACACCCATCGCTCAGGCCCTCCCCTCTCAGGGCCCCATCACTACTCCCCAACCACCGCAAAGCACCCCCTCTGCTGATCCTGCCCAAAGCCCCCCTCCACCCTCGCCAGACCCTCCTCAGCCAGCCTGTGGTCAGCCAGCTGGCGTAATGGGCCCACACATCCGGCAGCAGCCCGCTTCTCACTCTCTTTCTGTCCCACCGTCCGTCCCTTCGACAGTGGGGCAGGGCTTTCCTCTTTCACCGGCATTTCAGGTTCCACCCTCTCTCAGCTCTTTATCTGCGCAGCCTCAAGGCCCGTCGTCTCAGGTCTCCCAGCGACACCCACACTTCTCTAGGGAGTCCCAGCTTCCCCAGACTCCCT
>OMLB01021417.1:20502-33620 GCA_900302555.1 Myripristis jacobus
TCTCTGCCCAACCAGCACCCTCCAGGCGCCCCCCCACCCCCTCTTCAGCTCATGCCACAGTCGGTACCCATGCAGTCCCTTCCAACCCAGCCTCCAGTGCTCTCTCAGCTACAGACCCACCCTGGGAAAAGCAGCCATTCCTCTCACCCATCCAGTTCAACCTCACACCCTCTCCCCTCTGTTGCACCATCTACCATCGGCCCTGTCCCTAGCTTGCAGCCATCCTTCCCACCTCTCTCTCTGAGACCCTCACCTAGTGCTTCTGTGGGAGGGTCACATGTTCAGATTAAAGAGGAACCATTGGACGACGTGGAAGAGGTAGATAGCCCTCCGCCTCCACCGAGGAGCCCCTCACCGGAGCCCACCGTTGTGAACATTGCAAGCCATGCAAGCCAGTCTGCACGGTACTTAGTAAAAGACATTAGTTCCAGTTTACAGACATATAAACAACACTTTTTCTTTTTTATATGCTCCAAAGTTATTCGCCTACATCCCTCAGCCATGACAATCAGCTCTGCAGATAAATCTGTAACATAGAAATGCATGCACACTAAGAATAATATAAAGTGTAAAAAAAATAGTTATGGACAAATAAAACAAGAACACTAGATGACTGTCTTCTCTGGCAGTAGTCTATGCAGTACATGCACCTAGCAACGGCGCCTCAACTTTGGAATGAATAGTATGTTTTTTTTACTGCAGAAGTTGGCTTGTCATTCTCATACATGCACATCTATCATTTCTTTTAGGTTTATCAAACACTTGGACCGTGGCTACAATTCCTGTGCTAGAACGGACCTGTTCTTCACTCCACTTGCGTCTTCCAAACTGGCCAAGAAAAGAGAGGAGGCGGTGGAAAAATCTAGGAGGGAGGCTGAGCTCAATGCTCGTCAGGAGCGTGAAAGGGAGAAGGACCGAGAGAGAGAACGAGAACGTGAGGCAGATAAAAATGCTGTGAGTCCACCGTTTTTCGTTCATTACCTTCCTCTACTTATGTATGTATAGTGTATGTGCTTCAGTTATCTCACATTCTCTTATTTTGCTTACAGCGGGCCTCCAGCTCCTCCCATGACAGTCGCATGAGTGAGGCACAGATGTCGGGCCAGGGCCACATGCGCCCCACCTTTGAGCAGCCGCCTACCACTGTAGCTGCTGTGCCCCCCTACATTGGACCTGACACACCTGCCCTGCGCACGCTGAGCGAATATGCACGGCCCCACGTTATGTCCCCCACCAACCGCAACCACCCTTTCTTTGTGTCACTGAGCCCTGGGGACCCGTTGCTGGCCTACCACATGCCCGGTCTGTACAGTGCTGAGCCCAGCCTGCGAGAGCGTGAGCTTAGGAACCTGAGAGAGAGGGAGCTTCGCGAGAGGATGAAGCCTGGCTTTGAGGTCAAACCCCCAGAGCTGGAAACTTTACACCCCTCGGCCAACCCAATGGAGCACTTCGCCCGCCATGGGGCACTGGCTCTTCCGCACATCGCTGGGCCTCCCCACCCCTTCTCACCTTTCCATCCTGGGCTTAACCATCTTGATCGAGAGAGGATGGTGCTGGCTGGACCACCACTACGCCCAGAGCTGAGTTATGCCGAGCGACTGACTACAGAAAGGCTTCATGCAGAGAGAATGGCTTCTGTGGCAAGTGACCCTGCTGCCAGGCTTCAGATGCTCAATGTTACGCCGCATCATCACCAGCACTCTCATATTCACTCTCACCTCCATTTGCACCAACAGGATCCTCTCAACCAAGGTAAGGATGGCCGTATGGTAAAACACAACAGGCAGTTTCTTTTCCTGTTTTTACAAGTTTTAATTTTGAGACTATGGCTATTACTCAGTCATGCATGTCAGCTGACATAAAGTTGTTTTGTGTAATGATATAAATGCCCTCTTGCCTCATACAGGTTCCAGCCCTCATCCACTGGTGGACCCCTTGGCAACAGGACCACGTTTGGCCCGCTTCCCCTTCCCCACTGGCCCGATCCCAAACCCATTGCTCAATGATCTGCCCCATGATCACGATATGCTGCGCCACCCATTGTTTGGTTAGTAACCTTGACATTAAGAATACACACAGCCCAAGATGTAATATATTCTATGTCTAATTTGATCATGTGGTTTCTTGTGTCTTCGTGCCTGTCGTAGGAGCAGCATATCCACGAGAGCTGCAGGGCCCTATTCCTCAGATGTCTGCTGCCCACCAGCTCCAAGCCATGCATGCTCAGTCTGCAGAGTTGCAGAGGATGGCTATGGAACAGCAGTGGCTTCATGGACATCATCACCTACATGGAGGCCCTCTACCTGGGCAAGAAGATTATTACAGGTGAGGTCTTTGAATATTGGAACATTAGACCATTCTTGTCTTATTTTGGGATCAGTTTGATCTTATTTGTCTGTCACAGTCATTGGTTGCTTAGGTTTATGCAGAATACACTTTTTTGCTTACAAGACTAATTTAACTCCCATTCATGTTTTAAAAAATTGTAAAACATCTTTGAAACTTGAATGTTGCCACGCTTAGGCAATTGCATCCTTGTGAATACATGTACAGGATATACTTTCGCTAAAATTACCCTAAATCCATTATGCTTGAGCACATGAAATTAATTAGGCTGGCATGTGCAGATTGTGCTGTACAGGCTCAGCAGCCAGAACCCAAGTATAATGGAGGTCAATGATTGGCTATAAGTTGCACCACAGAACAAGGAAAGATGTTTCTTACATGCAACTTAGAGCAAACGTGTTCAATATTGATTGCAGTAGTTAGACAGTACTGGAAAAATGCTGTATGTTGCACTGCCAAAAGCAGCGAGCACTGACTTGTTTTTTGTTTCTGTTTTCCACAGCCGTCTGAAGAAAGAAGGTGACAAGCCATCGTGAGTCCCAGATGGTGCATGCCATAAAACCCTGTACTCTACCTAATGAATAGAATACTGTGTACTTTAAGAGAATATTTGTGTGTCATTTTTTTGTTTTAATATATTTCAAAAAATCTTTGTGAATCTTTATGTGCATTCCTTGTTCAGCACTTAATGGGATTGTCAAACAGTGTCCGTCTGAGATTTTCATATCAGTTAAGAATTTATACTGCCTTTATAAACAAAATTATTACAGTCTCACTCATTCATGTGAGATGTAGAGTGAATTAAGCAGTTTCCTATACAGTAGTGTAGATTTGCTAATGTAAGGCTATCATAAAGGATATGAAAACATCTGACTGACTTTGATGTTAAGTTTTACTATTCCTTTGATTTTTAAACGATTTCCTTGTACAGAGTGGCATTTAAATCCGTGTTTGAATGACTGACTGTGTAACAACCTAGCATGACTCTGTCCTCGGTTTTCACCAAACTAGAGTAGCAAGTTGCATTGTTGTGTGTTTAGACTTGGAAAGCATAGTAGAGATCAGGTTTATTCTAAATCTGCTAAATATTTGTCTAAATCCTAAAGTTTTATATTTCAAGGTATCTTTTCACAGTGTAACCTAAGCTTTTACTCACTCATTTTTGAGACTGTAAATAGTACATGTTCACAATATTCTATATAAATGAGTATTATTGATATAACAGTAGGTGTGAACCCTTGATCTTCTATTTGGCACAATAGCAGTAAATCAAGCTAAATACAGTACATAGTATTATTAGGTAAGAGAATTGTTATTTGGACCATCATCTGTGTTGCCCCCTTACAGAAGGCTGTGCTAGATCAGTTTATCCCATGTTTTCAGAACAGAGATTTAGAAAGACCTTGGCATCCTAATGAAATTTTTAAAATGAACTGCTTCAAAATTCAATATTTATGTGAAATAATATGAAAGTGTATACATTGCATATTTATTTCAATAAATATTTCTGCAATGGCACCTTCATCAATTTGCAGTTGGAGTTCTTCTGCTAGCTGTGCTAGAGAGAAAGCCAGTTTCTGGTCTATACAATGAAAAAAATTCATGCATGTATTCATGCAAATGGTGTAGATCCCCACACCCAACCTATTCACTTGAATGGAGAGGTGGAGAATATAGTCCTCATGGTTTATTTTATTGCATAAACACCAGGTATTGCACAAATTCTGTCATATATGGAAAAATCATATGTACCTAGTCTTGTTTGACAAGAGATATATAATGTTCTGGCAGCAATCATTTGCCTTTAGATCTATACACAAAATAGTTTTCAACAGTGACAATGACAGCAAAAGGTAATTCAGAGCTGATACATGAGAGCAAAAGTGGCATATGAGACAAAGTCACTCAGTGGATATCTTACTTACTGTGTTTGCCTATAACAAATCAGTTTTGCCTGTTTTCTATACTTGAAGCCATTGATGAGCTATTAGTATTAATATCCATTGCAGAATGTGCTAGGTTTGTTTTTGCACACTGCACCACAGCAGATCCTGCACTGGCCATATCAATACATTTTAATACATACTATTAGCAGCAACCTTCTTAATCTTTTCTGACAACTTTCATAAACCAGCCCAATATCGGCAACTTATTTTTTCCAACTCTTTCATCCATCCTTTTCATCCATAACAAAGACATGCCACATACACATTGCATTGGTACATCAAAAACAGCCACCTTTGGTAACTGTAGAACATTACATTAAGCTGCAAGTTAACATGATTACAACTGTATGAAGCACACCGCATATTCAGGCCAGAACAATACATTTGCAAGAGACAGGTTTTGCAGGTATGGCCTAATTACTATGTGGTCCATATCAACATCACTTTACCCAGAACTAAACTTCTCAAAAGTTTAAATAGTTGAATTGCAGGTGAACTGCTTTCTTGCAGATCAGGTCTTCACTAAAAGTTTTCACTACCCAACCAGTTTCCTGGTGGAAAACAATTTCTGTTAGAATTTTAGCCAAGATTTTCAACTCGGAAGCAGGTGTGTGTAGTCATTATGCATTGCTCACATTCTATGAAACTCTTCCATGGGTGGACCCGAGTGAAAACATTTGGAAATTACTCCTCTTTGTTGTGTGTATATGAAGGTTCATTCGGTTGAGGATCCTTCTTCACATACTGCCGCAGGTACCGGATAGCTGACACTGCACTCACGTTTGCCAGCAGAGCTAAATTATATTTTAAAGAAGAAGTGTTATTTTGTAGAATCAGATGCCAAATCACGTCTTTGTATTGTTAATGTGCAATAGCTAATGTTTCACTTAAGACACTGTATTAGTTACGCAAACAGAGTAATCATAATATCAGAAGAATAAAGGAGTTATGCAAGAAGTTTCATACCTGCTTTCCATGTATCTGCAGCCTGTGGATCAGAGGATCTCAGCACCCAGGAGGCAACAGCAATGCAGACCAAGCACATATCTGACTGTTTCAGTGTGTAGAAAAGGCCCTCTTGCTCTACAAGAGACAGATTTGCATGGAATGGACAAATTGTCTTTGATATTATTTTAAACATGGTCTTAAGAACCTACTAATAAAATTAATCAATTGATTAATTAATTAATTAATAAAAGTGCACAAGGGGACTCAGAATTACACTCACTTGATAATGACAAAGTCGTCTGTATACTTTTCAATATTCTTTGCCGCACCGCAAGCTCATTGAAAAATTGAGAAGTAACTGAGGAGATTCTACTCTGATTTAACATCGTCACGACCGGGTTGGCTCTCTTGATGGGTATCCTCTCAACTGGAAACACCCAAGCACCAGATCTCCGGCACCAGACGCTGCCCTTGTCAGGAAGCCGCATTTTCCTTATTGAGAGCAATCTTTTCAAATTGCTAGACCATCCGTCTTTGTTATCTTTTGCTGTAGAAGATACAGAATCTTTATCCTGGAGGTGAATGCGAGAAACGATTCTGATCGGAGAGCTGTTGTCATCTTCCTCACAGTCCGTGTATATGTCTTGTGGAAAGAAAAGATAGTCCAGTTCTGGGAATGTGAGATCTCTGACAGTACGGGGAGAGCAAGAGAAAATAGGGATGGGTTTCCCCTCACTGCACTGGGAATCATGGAGGGAAGAGAATGACATGTCAGTTCCATAATTAGAAAGAGTGTAGTCATATGCTGGAGCCACTGAGATGTTTTTTGGATCATAGACGGTGATGGACCCAGACTGATGTGGCTCATCATCTGTGAAAAGGTACTCAAACACCTCTGGAAAGGATATCCTGTAATTTTCATCCAGGATATCTTTATTCGACAGAATAGGTGCGGGTGTTATCATCCCTAACATAATACTATCGCTCACTTCTAATGCCATGTTTTCATCCAGGGACTGGCAGTTGCTGTAAAATAGGCTCCTCTCTGCATTGTCAGGTATGGATTTCAAACATACGTCTTTCAGTGGATCTTCGGCATTGAGAGCTTGCACATTTTGCATACTCTTGCTTTTTGTCATCCCTTTTGGGCATGCATGCTCACTTGGAAGGAAAAGATGTGTGACGTGATCATCAAAGCACTGCCCTGCGTATTGCTCCAGAGCAGCAGTTGTTCCTTCAGGCATTGCGGACTCCACCTGTGAGTCGTGCATCAAGAAGGGAGAGTCATTTGTCCTTTGGCTTTGCTGGATGTTGGTATGGAGGTCAGGACTGGCGTTTCTGCTGGCACCAGCAAACTGCCAGTACTCTTCCTCAAAATCTGAGAACGTAGAAAATTCACAGCTTGAGCGATCTGGCTTGGAGTCATCAAGCTGCGTGAAGTAGTCTGAGTCAGCAGTATCTGATGTATCCATTGAGGCACCATCAGGCAGAACATATTCCGTGTTATCGACTAAAGAGCTGTTGTCTTTGACGTCTATGTGCAGTCTTGGTGATCCTTGGGCATCGTGCGTTTCCCTTGGGGATGGACTTCCAGCCATCCTAAGTTGTAAAATGTCTTTTATGGTCAATTTTTCCATCTCATCCCAAAAAGCAGACATAGCGTACACAGGTCGAGTAGGGCCCGACGCTTCAGTATGTGTCCCGGGACTGTTGGCCACTGTGCAAGGTGTCACTGTTAAATCAGGGATGGGTGATCCAGGTTGATCACTTACCAAGCAGCTGGATGCTGAACTCAATAATTCTGCTGTTGATTCATGTTCTCTGAGTTCAGGTGTATCCAAGGGCATGTGGGATACTGTGCTGTGTGTGTCGTGATCGCATGTGCAGTTGTCCTCTGGCATTATGTCAGCTGTTTGACCAGCAGATGGAAATGTCACGGTAGGCTCAACATAATCTTCCCTGCCCTGAGGTATGTGGTCCTGTTGGGAAAATTCTTCAAGTGATGAGCGTGCGACGTTGTTGGAGACTGTCCCAGAACTCACCTTCTGTGTATCACAGGAATGCATTTCTGTGTCCTGCATGTTGTCAACATCAGCAGTCTCAGTCAACATAAACAGACAGCCGGGTAGAGTCAGAGACGACGTGCACCGCTGTGGCAGCTGTTTTATATCAACAGGTGGTTCTTCGGTGAGGGAGTCTTTGAAAACATGCGGAGGTTCCTCTTTGAATTCAGGGGCTGAAAAATAGCTTTCAGAATCACAGCTGTGAGCGGAGAAGATCTCCAGCCCATCCTCCAACTCATCAGACTCCACGCTCTCTAACAATGTCGCATTTTCAAATTTGAGAGTAGATTTGTCATGCACAGAGGATGTTGGGAGGTTTACTGGCTTTTCTGAACTTATTTCTGGGCTGTATGGTTCACATTTGTTACTTTCGATCCATGGCTCTGTGGTAACTGCTTTGGGAAAATGAGATATTTCAGTTTTTTGTGACACATTCTCTTCTTCTCCAAATGGTAAAGAAGTTTTACAAATTTGAGATGATTCTGATGTGAATCCTCTGTGAAGGCTCTCTGGTAATATGTCAGCATTTGGATGCACTGCTGAGTTTTGGTATAATTGCGTGAGGTACGCCGTGTCCTCTTCTCCCTCAGATTCATTAGTTTTGTTTATCTCTAACTCTGAGCCATGTTCAAATGAGGTCTCCTGCATGTTGCTGCACATGTGATTACTGTTTCGAGAAGGTTTTTTTTTTCGTACTTTTTTTTTCACCGAGGTACCGAGCAGCCGTTGCCGTAGAGGACTGTCGTTCACTGTCACAAACCAGCGCTCTTTCTCAGTTCTCAAAGCAACACTGCTCTCTTTGTCACGCACATCGCTCTCTGCAGTGTGTGGCGTATTCATATTTAGCTCTGCTTGGTCACGAGTAAGTGGGTCAGGTTCCTGTATGGATTTTTGGGTACATGCACCACTTTGTCTTTGAACATCTCCGTCTCCTTTTTCTAGGTCTGTTGAATCTGTGTCATCATGGGTTCCATCTGAAAACTGAACATTTATACATTCAGATTGCTGTGCAGTGCTGTAGTTTGTTGCCCCTGTGATCTGCGCCACTCCTGTCTCCTTTTGGACCACTTCCCTGGTGAGGGTGTCTTCCCCAGGATAACAGAGGAATATATCAGGATCACCCTGTGCCACAAGAGAATTTTCTGTATTGTTCTTCAGGAAAATATTGTCCTCTTCAGGTTTTATTGTAAGGTTATCTGACTGTTGCCCTGTGCCACGCTGGTTAACCTGCAGTGATAGCTTTATAAAGCCAGTGCAAGCCTCTCCTGGCGTGCTGAGTCTGTTATCATTACTTAGAGATATCTCACTGTTTTCAGCAAAACCCTGCTGTGACTCCAGCAGATAGACTGGATACGCTGGGCTCGCTGAATCCTCTGAGTCACTGAGGCTTAAGTTATCAAGGCCGGCGAGGGAAGGCTGCAGCAGAGTGCACTCCTCGCACTCTTCATAGAAGCTCGTCCACTCATATTCTGCAATGTGTATACTGTGATCTAAATCATCCATTTTGACACCTTACATGCTCTGGTACCTGTAAACAAGTCAACATTGATAAGATCAGTGTTAATTTGCTGCATATTTATATATTTTATTTACAAGTAAAATCATCCCATGCCTTGCATAATTTGCAACAGTTGATGCTGTCCAAAATGGGCTATGCTGTAGACTGAGGTTAAACATGCACTATGCAAAATTGCCAATGGTTGACTGACATAAGGACCATTATTCAACTGAAAAACAAAACAAATAAATGTAGAACAAGCATGCTGATATAGACTCAACCTTCAAATTACACACTTACTCCACGCTTTCTGTCATTTGAGTCTAAAAGCAGTTCTGCATAGTCCACCTTTAAACTGTGCACACATTTGTCTGAAGGTTATTTGGTGCAGTGGAATCCTGTGTGTCAGCTGGCAGCTACTGTACAGAAATGTTCCTCTTTTGCTGCAGTGCAAATGTAATAATCATGTTACTTATTGCAAAGAAAGTCGGGAAAATGAATTCAAAGGTTTGGAAATATTGACCTCAGACATCAGCAAAGCAGTAGCTGTTCCATAACAGACCCCAAAATACTCCATGGCCCAACTCTCAGAAAACAGGTCATATGACCTGATATGAAATGTTCAGGAGTCTTGTGTCAATGTACAGCATCAACTTAACAAACAAACCCAGCAGATACTTATGTAAGCACACTGAAGTCATCAGCACAAACACTGCATTAATGCAACATGATAATAAGCATTTAACCTGCTCATCCTTTAAACCCTAACCCACAAAATCTTTCCACCTTAAAAAACATATTACATCTTTTTGAGTGATTTTTTTTCCCCCCAAAATATTTGGAAACTGAACAAGCAGTGTGATATGTTCCTCTTTTCATGTGTAGTTATTCTTCTTGAGGAGAATGTTGTTCTGTTGTTCAACAGTTAGAAATCATTAAAATATACCAATATACTATATATATATGTACTCTACACAAATATACTAAAAACAGCCACATGAGATGTAGCTGTTGTATTGTTACTGTGTTTAGGTCCTGTGTGTAGAAATAACAACATACCTGTTGCACAGAGCCAAAGAGTCCAGGTTCCAGTTTTCAGTGCATTCTCCCTGCAGGGACTCGCTCTTATGTCCCCCTGTCCTTGCGTATGTCAGGCCGGGGGGCTTTGCCATTCAGCTGTTATAAATAGAGTAGTATGCCCAGTCACATGGAGCTGCTGGCGCAAATGTCCTTCCCTCCAGCACCAGAGGTGTGAAATTTCAGTACCCAAATATAGAAGCCCTCTTACATTTGTTAGAGGTAATATCAATAATATAAGGAATGATATGATGACACTAAAAACATTGCAAACATACAAAGGCAGATTCTGCTGAGCATTTTCCCGCCTTAACAGAATAACAACATATCAGGCAGAGTCAGTGTTTGACCACACAAAGTTCAAAGTTTAGGCAAACAAATTCTCATACCACAATACATGAAAATAAACAAATAAATAAACACAGAGGTAGTTCACTTTTTATTACAGGGGCCTTACTGGTGTAGCTTTAGTGATTTTGGCAAAGAAACAAATTCATGCCGAGGGCTTAACATCTGGTTTCACTTTTGAGAATTTTGCTATTTTGGATGTAGATTTTAAGATAATTACATTTACTGATAATTAAAACTTAATTTCTGTTTTGCCTTCAACCTTCCATATAGTTGCTCTTCCATACTGAAGTGTGGTAAACAGTCCCTGAACTCTGCAATAATTTCAGTCTTATTTTCTCATCAATCTCTATAAACTGTGAAATGAAAACGTTTGTGGGGTAAATGCTATATTAATGTTTTCAAGTGCTTATTATAATTATTATTTGTATATTTTATTATTTGCATATTAATTGTTTGTATTATTATTATTTGTATACATCAATTAACAAACAAGGCCATTCACATAAAGATGTAATTAGTCATTAGCAATGCAATTAATTAAAAGATTAGGATTTTAAATTGTGCTGATTGCTTATTCGTGCAACTAAATGAATGAATCTATATTATGTTCCATCTTGCACGTGACTTTGAAACCACCTGCAAGGGGACTGATCAAAATCAAAGTCAGCTTGACAAACTGTTTATGTGCGTAGTATTTATAGTCTCAAAGGCCTTTGAGAGATCAGTGAATAGAGCCGCGCGGTGCTGTTTGCTGTCAGCTGTATAGTCCAATACCCGATACCATTTAAGATCACAGACCCAGGGCTAAAGTTGTATGTAATGAAAAAGTTAACATTTAATGACATCTCTGAATTATGTAATTGTTCACGTGCAGAAAATGTGTAATTTAAGATGATACTAACTAATGCCTCATTAACCTACTGTAATGTTATAATGGGATGTAACATAGTAACAGTCTTCATTGCAGCGCATTCATATCTGATGTCTAATGTAAACAGACATTCATTACCCAGTTTCTCCTCAGGGAACAATAAAGTATTTCTGATTCTGATTGGTCGTTCCTACTTTGTTTTATTTTCATAATGAAGACGTGCTCAGCAGAATTTAGTTAACTGATTTCCGTCTTGTCAGAAAGCGTTCATGTCTGATAGAGAGATAAACACGGATGAAAGCGTTGGTGCTATTTCAGCACAAGGAATCAGAAAACACCAGGAAACACTGCTGTCACTGATGGATAAAAAGCACACAAACACACACCAAATTGATCAAAGTTTCTCTTTCAAACTATAACTGAAACTGTTATTTTTTTATACAGTAAATATTAGTGTGAGATTTTGTATCTTTGCACAGTTTCAACCAAACAAATAAGAGCAAATTCCACAAAGCAGCACCGGTAGAGGAAAACGAGGATTCTGGAAAGGTGCTTTATTTCTGTAAACATTACATACTGTCTTCAGAACATACTTCATGACGACTGAAACTAGAATACTTATGTACAGCATTACAAAAACAATACATCATTTGTATAAAAACGATATGTACATGTTTTCAATCTTATGGATGGCTGCACAACAGCTAATGTGAAAAGCAAAAGATGAATATTCTTGGAATGAAAAACATTTCACGACAGTTTTGCATGTTATCTTGTTTCAAACAGCGTCACTTCAGACTTCTCCACGTACGGGAGGTGCAAATCACTTTTTATACTCGTTGCAAAGATGTTAATGTTGCAAACAGACTCTGAATAAAACATCTGTACCATCTAAAAAGTAAAAGTAAAAAAGCAGCAGCCTTGTTTTAAGGTTGTTTACATAAAGGCCACGAGATATAATTCAAATATCCAATAATTCATCACAGATAATGTCAGAGGGTTAAGACGCTAACTTTTCCTGTCTGCATTTAAAGCTCACATTGGCACAGTAATGGCATACAGTAAGAGCATTTTCCATAGACAACATTTGGCAAACAATTATCAAGTAATCAAGTGATGTTGGCAATGCTACAATGACATTACAATCTACAGAATAAAAAAAAAAAAAATCTCATCACACTGCAAATAAAATATAACAAAATATTTGCAACATCATCTATTCAGAAGTACTTCTACTGAACTTCAGGTTCAACAGTGGCTGACGACCTCGGTCAGGTAAAGTGCATATGAATTAGGTATTTCTATGTTTTGAAAAACAAAACAAAAACTATTGTATCTACTCGATAATCTAAAATTAGTCCATGGGTCAAAATGGGATTAAACAGGATTCGGTATGTTCAGGAATGTGATTAGAAAATTGGTTTGTTTTCGTCTGTAATGCGTGCTTTCTTGTACATGTTCAATACATTCAGCTTGGTTGCAGTGCTCAAAGGAGAAATAAGAAATAAATAAAAACGCTAAAATCTATAACATGAATGTGTGTGTGTAATTAAATAGTAGTCACCAATACAGTGCATCACTCGCCCTCTAAAGTGTCCCAGTCCACCAGCACTCAACATTATATTGCTATTAGAAAGAGATTATTTATCCTGTTTGGCCTGATTCTGATGAGTAAAACTGTGATACAGAATGACAGAATGGAAATAAATTATCATACATGTAAACAAAGTCCTAAAAAGTGAACAAAGGAAAACAAGTCTTTCATTAGACATCAGGGCTGTCACTTTGACCCAAAACAATCAACGTGGATGTCACTACCATGATTAGGGCTGGGCGACGTGGCCCAAAAATTGAGTCTCGATTTCTCTTTCAAAATTTTTACGGTTTATGATTTGAATGGAAATTTTTCTTGCTTTCAACTTACTTACTTTTGCCAGCATGACCATGTGACAGGTGATGTGTACCTGCAATTCTGAAGGCGCAGGTTTTGTGTAGATGACTGATTTGGGGCAAGTTGT
>OMLB01021417.1:33640-49080 GCA_900302555.1 Myripristis jacobus
TTGTCAAAATCTCAATTATAAGATTCAGCGTTTTTTTTCGTGTTTTTTTTTTTTTTTTTTTTAAATTTAAAACATAAATTCAAATTAAGCCATTTATCGCCCAGCCCTGGCCATGATTCACTTTGGCTTACAGGTCACACAGCCTGCAAATCAGCATTTTCACGACACATTAAAAAAAATTGCAAGGCAGCTGTTTATACACTACAAACCAGCAGAGAAAAGACTGACTCCTGACAAACAAAACCAAAACTATCCCCTGAGCAATGCACTCTCATTCACCACAACGAGGCTACAGCACACGCACGGGAAAAAAATACAAACCAAATGTGTTTGAAATCTGTTAAAAAACACTAGAATCTGATTATACAGGCGGTTCTGAGGCTGTGTTAATTAGGCACACAGAGAAATGACTAAGTATTGGCTCTTTATATCATCATATCCAGGGTACCCAGTGTTCATTTAAAGAGAGAAAAAGTGACAGCCCTAATTTGAGGAATGCAGCAGATGCACAGACAGGTTAAATGCTGCCACCTATATTATATGTGAGTAAACGGGCCTTTTATTGTACTGCTGAAGACCTTCACATGATCAGAAAAACTGACATCTTTCCTGAGGCTTTCCTGCCTACCAGCACCTGCCAGCTGAACGCCACTACACGTTGAAGACTTTCGTCGTGGCTGTGGTCGGTATTGTGGCAGAACCCAGTGTTGACTCTGCAGAGGGCCGCTCCCTCCTGACGTATCTTGGCTTCCTCACTTCAGCGGGAAAAAAGAAGAAGAAGAAGAAGAAGAAAAAAGAAAACAATCAGAGTGAGAAACATGCACTCACTTCCACTCACTCACTGTTGGCTTTTCAACACACCAGAGGCCATATTTGCTCTTCTATTCATTTGCTTATCTTAATCTAAGGCTGCTTTGTTGATACTGTAGATTCTTAGTGGAAACTGAAGTGCTCAAGTGTTTTTTTTTAATGCTGCTGAGATGAGCTTGTATGTCTGAGATTATTTATGGCAGCGTTCACCTCAAAAATACAACAATCATCAACAACACTGCATAACGCTGCAAGACAATTCCTGCACTGGATTACACAATAGATTAGAATATTATAACCTGTTCAGCAAGGTCAGACATTCTCAAAATAGTTGGCTTACAAACTGAGATTCTCAGTATTTTTACCTGAGGAGGAGGGTATCATGACAGCCTGGAATCAGAACAAACAAACAAACAAACAAACAGAAACAGATTTACTGTCAGGTGTTGTCGGACATCTAACCCTATTACAGAGACCGGTGAAGACAACAAAACTGACTTACCGTCTCACTTGGTTGGAAAATGAAGGCTGTGGAGGTAAAAAACAAAACAAAACAAAACAAGAAATTGAGTCTAATTTGGAAATAATTTGTACATTAACTGAAATACACCACTAAAACAACAATGTGTTTTTTCATATTCTTTTCATGCTTTATTAATTGAAGAGGATGAAACAGATAATGTGGATCGCAGTGTGGGTGACAGGGGCCCAGAAGCTTCATAGCATTATACATTTTTTAATTGAGTTTTTCCACTTGTAAGTGTGGAGATATGCGATGCTGCCATAGCTTTGACTGGTTGTGCCTGTTATGTAATGTTTGGATTTTATGCATTCGATGTATTCCATCTTTTAACTTCATTTTTTAAGTAGGACAATACTGTAGAAGATTTTTTGTCTCGTTCCTCGTTGTTAAATGCCGATACAGTATTGAAGAAAAGCACACTGATTTTCCATCTTGTGTGACATTATGGCATTATGTCCCTGTTTTTATGTTCATTCTGTGTCTAATCACATGTGAGGCACTCGGTCCATGTAATTTCTGTACTGTATAGCACTTTGAGATGCATTTCTACATTATTAAATCCTGCTGCTTCAATCACAGTGTTGCTTACCCTTGTTGCGGCGATAGAAAATGCTTGGGAGTCGGTTGGAGCGTTTGAGGTAGAAAAAGGAGGCAACAGAGAGAATCAGGAAGAGGCTTATCAATAAAGTTCCAAGAAGAAGAGAGGCTGCCACACCTGGACCTCCTGTTCAGAGACACGTGATCCAACATGAAGTGGCTGACCACAGAGGCAAATGTCATACAGATCACATCAGACACACTGGATCACTTTCACATGCTGCGGGGCACTACTTTGTTCCTTGTTTTGTAACTTTAAGGGCCGTTTCATAGTCGACGCAAAGGCACGCGAAAGCGAACGCATCGTGATGCGTCGTGACGCATTGGCCGCCATGATGTGTCGATGCGTCGCAAAATGTGTCGTCCGAATTTTTGTAACGCGACGCATCGATGCATGTAGTACCATGCGTTGCCAGCGGGGGTGATAATGCAAGCGACATACCTGAAATAAACCACTTTCTGTATCCACAGATGAAGCAGGTTGAAAACATGGCGGGTGAAGAGGAAAAGCTGCATGAGCTTGTTCGGCTGCACCCCCATTTGTATGATAGCTATTGAAAATGCGTGGAAAAAGGTTGCCGCGTCAATGGGAAAGACCATTGAAAAAGTGGTGCAGGGCAAACGGGGTTTGGATACCCTCAGATTTTAAAGTGCTTAAGCTGGATGCAAATGTCACCCAGAATGTACCGGTGACTCTGCTACCCCCTATAGCGCGAGCGATGTATTGCATTTCAAGTGTTGCTCGTGACTCTTGAGTTCAATGTGTTGACAATGAAAGGAAGTGCGTTGCTCGCGTCGCTTGCTCACGTTGCTTGCGTAGCCTATGAAACGGGCTTAAAACTCACTTCAATTAACATTCCTTTACAAAACCCATGTTGCACTATATCTTAAACCATAAAAACTGAAACTTCTATGGTTTAAGGGGCAATTTCTACGCCTTAAACTGATGTTTTTACATTTTATTCAGTCTATTAAGGGAAAAAAAAAATCAAGCCATGCAAGCACTTCAACTAAGAGGTAAATTCATAAGTGTTACATGCTGAAAATGCATTTAAATAGCCACATAACAGTAAAGGAATCAGTGTTTCAGGTGTTTATATGAATATGTGTCTAATCACAGCATAGTGGAATCAGTGAGCTAATGAATAATGCCTACATTGACCATATCGGTAGCAATACTGACCTATTAACACATCAAATATACAGTAATAATGCAATATGTGACAGTTCCTCCATCAATGGCAGGTTTTTAAAACTACTAATTTATTAATGTAATTTTCAATTCTTACCAATTTTTGGAATGACAGTAGTTACTGTTGTCTGATTTTTCCTCTCCACAGTGTAGTCTAATGAGCACACAAACAGGAAAAGTCAAAAACCCAATGCAAGGTAACATGCAAAGTTTCCATTCAGCCAAAGACACACAATAAACAGTCCTCCATCCTTACTGTAACTGCAGGCTGTTAAATTCTCCACATCCACAGTTGCTGAGTCACAGTATATGCAAATTGTATTGCTGTTCTCAAGGACACGCAAGAAGCATCCTGAGGAATCCAAGAGAAGAATAAAATTCATGTTAATTGGCATTTTTTGACCACTGGTGACCATTTTATCCTGTAAAGTCATTACCATAAGAAAAGGAAGAATGAAATGAAATGAGCAACTTTCTCCATGTTATACCCATACAGCAAAAATAATGTGCAGGCTATTTATTTTCAACAATTATTTCTGTGCACAGTTAGGGTTGTTGGGGATTCACAGCATAATTCATAATAATTCACAGAATTTAGAGGAATGACACATTTTACAGTTGAATCCTTTGGCACTCAGGTCAGTGTTGTGGTTAGCTGAGCATATGGACGGGGCATGTTGAACACTATGGGGCCTAAACGTTTCACAAGTTCAAGCATTTATTTTTATCCTCTTCAGTCCTTTCACTGGGGGCTTTCCAGCAGCAGACAACCTGCCTGCCTGTGTTGTATTTTAAGAAAGCAGAGCACTTTATCTAGTATCACCTTCTACACAGTGCCTGTCTAATTCAGCACAACAGGCTGGATATATTGTCTTTTTCTTTTCTTTTTTTTTTTTTTCCAAAAGGATAATGAACAGCTTGGCTCAACACAACTGTCAACACAATGTTAGTATTGTGCGTGGGTGTCTACCTGTTATAACCTGTTTTTGGTACGTTTCCTGTGCCAGTTTTCTCAATAAATCTCTGCAGCAGCATTCTGTCTACCCACTGTTTCTCTGACACTGATCGAACCCACTTCCCTCCTGATTCTGCCGTGGCTTTTCTTTTTAGATCATCCAAAGGTGGCTAAACCTGAATGTTTGTGTTGATATTACAGCTACCGTACAGAAGTTTTACAAATAAATCAAGGTTATGTAGTTATTATCACAAACATGGCAAAGCTGGAGTCTATAGTGACATTCCCACACTTCACAGTTTCTACTGGAACTGTATAAATAAAATTGTTTCCTGGCTGATTAAATCATCTGATGGTTCTATGACACTCTCAATGTTTGTTTTTTGTTTTTTTTTTGGAAAGGCTTTCCCCTGAGCAACCCGGATGTGTATTTTTCCAGCAGTATTTAATTTACTGCCACAAGAGGGAGACAAGTGATACAGAAGTAGACGTTTTTGCATTGCAGGTTCAACTATGTTTTATAAAATATAAATGTAATTAGATTGTGGAAAGCTGATCCCTCAGTGCTTAGTTTACCCAGCCAACACTATTTTGATAAAACTACTTCACACAGTAATTGGGACCCATGGTTACACTAAAGCAATAATCTCATATTACAGTTTACAATCTCATATTGTGCCTTTGAGTGCTTTTAACTAATACACAATAAAACTTATCTACTTCCATTTAGATAAAAAAATCACTTAACATGGCAAAAGTCACATTTTTGACCTGGCTCTTTACCAGTTTGTACCTGTGCTCTCTTCCAACATTGCAAGGATATTAATTATTCTTCCTAAAAGTTTGACAACATGATTAATTTTGTGCATGGCTGCCAAGATACAAGGAGTGGCTATGATCTTACACACAAGCTCAACTTTTCCTCATTCTTTCTCACAGTTTTGATAAGCAAGCCAAACTTGCATCAACCTATGCAACAAGTGGCCTATAAAAAGCTAGAAACCTTGTTAACATGGACCCAATTATGACCAATGGTAATATGTGCTAAATAACATGGTCTGAGATCCTTTCCCACTGAGGTGTTGTAATGCCCAGTTTTTAATGGTCAACTTTTGCACTGATTCCCCAGCAGCAATTGATATTTAAGTGTATGTAATAAATCAAATAAAGTAAATACTACCATACAACGATGCAAGTAAATTCTATGGCTGAGACACAGTAGAGATATAGATTACTATCACCAATCCACAGTGTTTGTTTTTCCTGTATTGACTAGTCAAACCACTAGAAAAACTGGCTGACCCACTAAGACTGATGACTTCCGAGCAGCATGCTTATCCAGCAGTCGGGGCATTGTTGTTTTAAGCACATCAGTTTAAAACTTGCACAAAGTGACAACACATGGAGACGTGAAGTCATGTGATTCAGTAATTACTGGACAAAAAAATGAGCAAAGCCATCCCATATGAGTTTCTCTGAATAGGATCACTGATGTGCTACATGTTTCCTCTCATGTGATGTGACCAGTAATATTTGATGATCAAAACTCTTTAATTCTTAGTGAATTCCTGCACATGGCTCCAAACCTGAATCACTAATGTTTGAAATGGCACTCTTGCTTTGTAGAATTTATTTATGTCCTATTATAGCAGGATGTTAAGATGAGACATAAAATGAGGCGGGATCATTCAAAAGTGAAAATCAATAAGATAGCAGGCAGGAAGACAAATCGTTTCATTTTATGGGATGGGAAGGGGGGCATTTTTGTTCAAAAATGTCTACTCTAAAATCTCTATTGGTTCAATTTTATTTTAATTGATCATGAGGGCTCCATTGAAGATATGCTGTTTTCCAGGAGTAAAAGTAATGGGAGTTCATTTGATGGGGATTTAATGTGGTGACTCATTCATAGATGCACCTTACCTGGTTCACAATGAGTGTCATTTGAACATGAGCTGTTCACTTTCTGTTTGTCTCCACAGCACTCAAGTGAATTTTGATGAAGAGCCTACAGACAGAGACAGGTTGGTCATCCACAAATTAGCAACTCCACCTCGACTGAACAAAACTCACTTGCTCTTTACAGTAGCTAAATAACGTCCATTTCCTACCTTAGTTACAGGCGTCTCGGGTCTGATAAGAATCACAGTTGCAGCCAAGACCAAAAGGAATGACAGAGCCATATTCAAACCCTTGGAGACCAAACAGACTTAAATTAGACATGCATCCATCACTCTGACCAGGCAATGCATACCTTAACCCATTTTATCCCACAGGTCACCAAAAAAACAAAACCAACTAACTGATCAGATGTGCATTTTATTCATAAATGCCACGTAGAATCTGCTCTGAAAATATTCAGCATATTATGAAGAAGTTTTCAGAAGTTTTCTATGTGGGAAAAACTTTATTGATGAATCTGACTAACTTGTGAGGTCTAAATGAGCTTGCAAGGATAATTACCTCTCTCTTGTAACCGTGACTTTAAATACAATATAACTTTCCCCAAGCCAGATCCTATTTTACAATGTCTTCCCCTCCACATGATATGACCCGATGTATGATATTTACCCTGTCATAAAATGCCACATCTATTTCACTGTCTTCATACAGATCTAGGATACTCTCTCTTGCTTTACTTTGGTTGATATCACAATACGTTTGACAGGTTCAACAACTTTTTGGCTGAGGATTGAGTAATGCCCAGGCTAGAGGAGATTAACTTTGTAGATGCCTGGCATTATTGTTGGTCAGGGTTGGGATTAAAGTTGAGATCATAGTTCACACCACACCACCACTCAACAAAGACTAATATTTGTTTAATATTAATGAGAGGGGCTGTCTTAATGTGTTATGTATTACAGGCCAGCATTCAGCTTCTCTTCCTGCAACATTAGACAACTTTTTTGGTGCGTTTTTATCCACTTTTTACCAATCAATGTAAGGTTTCGGTTTCAGATGCAAACACACTTTCATGACTGACACAAAACGGGATGAAATGGGTTGACGCTGCCATGAACGTCACTTCAAAATGGTATGACATTTAGCTAGCTAACACCTGCCACTGCTGCTACCTGGGGTCGCGGTGAAGTTGACTATCCACTGCCTGTGCTAGCAAACATTACACAGCTATAATGACACCAGCGTTGATGAGACACTTTTCAAATCTAGCCGAGTGGCTTAAATCTGTCCTGTCAGTGAGGTCGCCAGGCTCACACGCCGCTGGTCTCTCTGGGTGTTGGGAAAAACAAAACAAAGCGGCGGCTTCACTTACCGGCTCAAACAGGAGGCTTTGGCCCGGGCACGGCACTTCCTAGCTGTTAACGAGGCCAAGCCCAGCGCACACAGACAGCGCAGCTAGATTGTGTATTTGTCAACACGGCTCCGTCTTCAGCACAGCGACCCGAGTCCATTTGCAGAACTGCTTCCTGTGGCGGTTTTCAAAATAAAAGGCCGGTTTTATTTCACTGCTGTTACTGGGGTTAATGTGTGTAGCTGTATGTGTGATTCCCTTCGCTTTCTGTCTTTTTCCCGTGTAGTTCATGTATGTTTTTTTTTTCTTCTATGCACTTTTGTGTAATTTCCTTTATTGTCGTTAGTGTTATTATTGTTATCCCGGCCAGCTGTGGACAGTTGTGACCTGCTGGGCTGCGACTGGGAGGAGGGCTGGGCGCTGGGATGGGACTCGGGGGAGGGCTGGGCGCTGGGCTGGACTGGGAGGTTTAGGAGGAGGGGTCAGAGGGTAGGAAAAAGGGAGGGTGGCTTTATATTTTGTATGTTTGATGATCATATTTCATTAAGTATACAAGAACATTTTGAAACATTCAATAAAGATGTTAAAATGAATAAATGAATGAATAAATAAATAAAAGAATGAATGAATGAATAAGTCTAGTGCGTCATCGGTGATAGAGCGACTTGTGGGTGAGTATGAAGCTTGTCATGTATCTTTAAGCCACAAGGATAATTGTACATCTATCTATCTATCTATCTATCTATCTATCTATCTGTCTATCTATCTGTCTATCTATCTATCTATACTGTACAATCTAATGCAGTTCAGTGCAACAGCTCTGCCATAAAGTCTACCTTTTAAGAAAGTGTATAAAGTTCAGTTTTTGTTGACATTGTGGAGAATGTGTACATTTTATTCTATGTTTATTATTGAGGTTGTTGTTTGCAGAGGTCTTGCACTGGACTACATTATATTGAGAAGTGTTTCTAATTTCTTGTCCTCCCTATTTATTTACATGAGAGGGAACAAAATAGTAGAAACACCTCTAAATAAAATGCAGTCCAGTCCAACAGCAGCACTAACTATGAGCTCAATGCCAAACAATGTAATTGCCTGAACACCTCTATTACTGTGACAAAAAGAAAACCTGAGCATTATAGGCATCAGAAAAGTAAACTTTAAGCCAGGATGGGTATCGGGTCGTATTAGACTGTGCTGGTGGATCTAGTAAAGTGGCCACTGAGTGTATATATTTTTAAAATAAAACAGGAATAGCTACTGTAAACAGTGTCAAAGCTTAAGGAATAGCATGTAAAAATGTCTTTATGAATACTGACTTACAATTTTTGTCCTTAGTTAGGCTTACACAGTATATGCCTATTCAGAATTTTTAAACAAGAGAGATTAATGGACAGATCTGGACAGCATCAAAGGCAGACTGTTGGTTTAATTGTATGTAATGAGATGTAATCAGATTCATTAATTTATTTTCTTCTTAATGTCTTTCTTTCTTACTTTTGCAGTCTGCCTGCTAAAATGGGCAGAAAAAGGGGGAGATGAATAAATTATGATTGATTTTCATTGTTTGTGATTATTTTGAATTGTCAGATTTTCTTGTCGTTTATGTTATATTATATCACAAAACCTCTTTAGCCTAATAGATGTGATGTATGCAGCACAATTTATATCGTATTTTACTTGTATGAGCCACTTTTACGACAGCACGTGAAGGCAGTCTCGGCCCAGCGTCATGTGGCGCGAAATATGAAAAGTCGCCAGCAGTGTTATATCCAGTAACGGCTGTTTTTTGGTGAAGTGTGAGTCAATATAAAACCTATTTTTTCTCTTAGCCAACGTTAGCCACTGTACACTATCAAGTACTTATGAATTTAACATTAGATAGCGATTTGTTAACAAAACAGTATGTTTTCTATGTTTTGGTGAAGTATCTGACGTTAACTAACTTTCTCCATTGGGTTAAAGGCCATTAACGTTAGCCAGATACCGGGACAAAGATCACTTGGGTGTTAATAATGACAAGTAACTACATTTGAAGTGAATTTTTACTTTCACAACCATACAGATAACCAGTTTAAATGAATCCCAACGTGTGGAACATAAAGGAAATCCTGAACATCCCAAATGGAAGCAGGTAAAGTTCAGCTAACTTAGCTAATCACTGACTCTGTTCTCTGCCTTGGCTATTAATCCACAAAGGATGAGAAATATCCCTTTTTCACTATAACATGATATGCAAGGACCAGTGCTTACATTTGTAGCTTGTAAAAAACATTTTCTTGTGTCTGTGTGTTGTGTGGGCAAATTCTGTTTTTCTTTATTTACCAAACCTAGTGGAGCCAAAACCATCAACAGGAATGCGACTGCCAGTGGCTACTGCAGTTTACCAGACTCACAGATTCTGTTTGGGTCTCAGTTTTGGCCTGAAAACTCTCAGGTCATGTCTCAGGAGATGAGCTTTTCATCCAGGACCTCTCAACAAAGCTCCCAAGAGGTACTGGACAGATTTATCTCTGGTGCATGAAGTAATTGTGATTTACAGGGCCATCTGACAGCACCGTCCACAAGCCACTTAATCTGAATGTTTCAGGGTTTATTGTGTGACTGAGTGTGTGTTTCTCACTGGGGTTAGCAAGTGGGACCCTCTTATCGCAGATGTTTTGTTAAATTAGGCTCTCGACACCAAACATGTTGATCCATCCCTTATTCCTGACATGACTCAGTACTTTTACAACTCACTCAGCAACAATAGGCTAATAGGACAGTTGACACATTGAAAGTGTTGCTTGTGTTTTAAATTGTAAGAAGAGACAAAAAACACCAAGCAATGCCAGTTTAGGGGACTGCTGTGTGCTTTTGATCTCTTCATATGTTTTTATACTTAGAACCAAAGTCACCTTTTCTACCATTTCAATCAAAATATTTAGCATACGAGAATAAGTAATTCACTATCAATAATGCCACCTGTATTATTGTTTGTATACAAACAACAGAGTTTTATCATTGAACAGCAGGCTTTTGCTGTTCCAAAGGTGTTTAAACTACTTCATTGAGCAGTATTATGGCACAGTAGTCAAACCCATGGTGTGTACAGTACAGATTGTTGCCCATAAAATGTAGTTTATTGACATACCCTTAACGATGATATGACACAACATATCAGTTTAGGCAGAATGACACACAGGGAAATGGGCTAAAATGGGATGGGAATAACAAGTCATTATCAGTATGTCATCATTGTGCACCTGTTTCTTTGCATGAAGTGTATGCTATTTGATGGATAACATATGCCTTTATCCAATGCACCATGCAGTACCATGTGTGCATATGTTTTTAGGAAATGCCTTATGGATTGAAAAGCAGGAATGATTTGTATAATAATTACTAGTGTTTTTATTTTGTCACTTTGTAGGGAAGTGAGCCAAAGTTTTTGATTAATTACCACACTAAACCTTTCCTGTTTGGAGGAGAAGGGACGGACAAAATGGGCGTACAAAAGCCTCTTGGAATGCTGGATAGGTTTGAGGAAGACAGGAATAAGGCAAAAGAAAAAAGTGAAAGGTGCTTCTTTGTGTAAGGAATATTAATGCTGAGAATATTTGCGATGTTATGAACCTTGGCTCAAATGCATATTTGATGGATTAAAGAAAGTCAAACTGTTTTTTTTTTTATTCTCACAATATGTTTGCTTTATCAGTGGCACTCTCACCAATGAAATTATAAATCTGAAAGAAATGCTTAACAATGTAAGTACTGATAGGCCTTTGTTTTATCTATTCCATTATATAACTCAGCTCTATAATTTAGACGTGAAAGGCAAATGTTACAACCTTTTCCAGATACAACAGAGGAGCATTGGGACTGAGGAGAATACTGCTGTATGCAAAACAATCCTTGAAGGATTTAACAATTTTGAAACAACACGTAAGTTACACAAGCAATACCTGCACATGAAAAAGCAGAGAGCAAACATGCTCTTCTCATCACCAGCAGATGGTGCTCTTTACCTAGTGATAAAACAATGATTGCTCCTTTTCTCTAACTTGGTGGGATTTGTTATGTGGTTTCATTCATGTTGAAATTGTGTTGACTTCAGAGACATGAAAGAATTTGTAGGATTACATTTTACATGCACATTTTAATCCCTTTTTTCATTTTATCACAGTGCAGAAAAATCTTGCCAGTATTCAGACTGGCATTTCAGAGCAGTTTGAGACAATGCTGACCAGAGTGAGCACCCAGAAACAGATGCTGACAGAAATGGAGGAGAAAATACACAAGGTGAGCAGCTTTTGGCTTATGGGCAATGTGACTGCAGCTTCAGCTTGATGAAATGTATTTTATTTCTGTAGCTAGTAACTTTCTGAGTAACGATGATGTATTTGTGTTTTAGACTGGAGTGGCTACCACAGAGCTGGGTTCCCATGTGTACAACATAAAGAACAGTCTGGAAGCTGTGATAGAAGAACAGGGAAGAGAACAAAACATGCTCGACAAGGCCCTGAACCGGCTCAGTACTTTAGTCTCAAAGTATTCAACCAAGTCTGGCCCCATTACCGTGTCAGACAGAGCAATCCAGACCTCACCAGGGTTGGAAAAGCAGCTCTCCATCATCCAGCAGGACAACAAGCTCCGATGCAGACAGCCAACACCACGCAAGCCCAAGTGCAGTGAAGCTGAAGTTCCCTCTCAGAACAGCTGCTTTACAAGAAAGAGCAAATCCACTCTGGTGGGTCAAAGGAGGTGCAGAAAGAAGCCACTGTTGCTATCACAAAGGAGCACAGGCACTATCTGCGATGAAAACTGTCAGCCTCTATCTCATAACATCCAACAAAAAATAGTCTCAACACCTCTCAAGCAGCTTCATGATCTGGACAGGGGGGCCAAGGTCCATACGTCTACAGGGGCATTCCTCAGCCCTCTGAGCTGTTGGTCCCAGGACAGTAACGGCCCCATGTGCACCACCAAAGTTAAGCCCAGCTCACAGAAATTGTCAGCTGAGACTGACAACCAAGGAAACGTCAAAGGTTTGTGGCACTGGTTTGACATAAACTCTGATTCTGATTGATGACTATAGAAGAAGAGTGAATAACTCAAAAAGTGTCTTTTGTTTCCTTATTTTGGCTGTACAGGAAGAAAGTCAGATTTGTTAACTAGACTCTTGTGACCTGCGTTCTGTTTTTGTTGGTGTTTACTCACTTCTTATGAAGGATTAAACTTTGTTGACTGTTAACTCTGTTAAAGCTTGGCTGCTCCGAAGGTGGAACAACTGAGGAGAACTGTAGCAGTGAATTAATAAGAACTGCTTTAAGGCTTTGTTAGTGACCCCAAATATATTATCTACACATTAAATCAGCATTTATTTTTCCAAATAAATTTTTCTTGTGACATTAAATTTACCAGCTAAGCATCTGTGCTTACTTTTTCCAGCTGAATTTATCCTGTATGTGTTATAACCAACTAGCCTGCAGTATTTTATTAGCCTAACTAAATTTAAAAATTCACAGCACATTACACAAACGTATAACAATTTATCTTCAATAGTCATAGGACCCAATTGTATTGTCCTGTGTCCTATATTTTGGTATTGGCTTAGTCTAGATGAACTCTGAACACATTCTACATAACAAGACAGAAAAGGATCTTTGAATAGCAGAATGGTGAGTAACACTTATCATGACTCCCTCATGTGTGACTATTGTACACCTCATCCCAACTTGTCCACCTGTTTTAGTGATCAGAGTACAGATACGTATCTATCATACATTTTTGGCACTTAGAAAAAACTCCTAGGAGGCTTCATTTCACAAATTTCAGACATTTGAATTTTAGTTTTGCAGCACAACAGTGCAGCTGAGATAACACCCTCACTGGAAAGATAGAAACATACACTTCCTCATACTTTAACGTTGCCAAGGATTTTAAATTTTAACATGTGACTATTGGAGTTGCATTTGTTTTCACATGTGGCTGTAAACCACATAGTGGAGCTACACCACACTGGGCCTGCTAAATCACACATTTTTTGATTAGGCTTTTCTGAATTGTGAATGGAATGGTCCATTAATGACTAGAAAAGCTAGCTAGCTGCAACTTTTCATATGACTGAGCGCATAACATTCAAACATCTTGTGTTAAAGCTACAAAAATGCTCCGCCCTGTGGATTAAGTCCATGTTTATTGGCAAAAGCACAATCAAATATTTTGTCCATCTTTTAGTATCACAAGCATTCAACTAACAAACACATTTATGTATACGAAACCACTAAGCTAGTCTTACATTTTAGTCATTGTTAGCCGTTTGAAACCTGAAGATTCACTGGATTTGGGAAACTTGTAATGAGCAGATAAGCACTAAAAAAAAAAAAAAAATCACCCAAATTCTTGACATGTGAAATGCATCTGAAAACTGCCTGAGACTGTTTTAAGATGCCATTCACAGGCATTTAAAACATGTCCCAAAAATTTGCAAGAAATTTGTAAATTGTGACACAAAAATGAAAAAAAAAATCTATTTTGGTAATTTTATGGTCATTTTCATGCCACATTTACTAATATTTTGCAGATTTCTAGGCAAAGTGTTAAATGCTTGTGAGAGGTGTCTGAATGCAACTTGAACACAAGATTTTTGCTAATTTTTTAACTAATTTTCTGGTAATTCTGTGCTAATTTGCTAATCACCTTGAAAGAAATCCAGTGAAGTGCTCAGGTTTCTTAGGGTATTAAGCAGAGGATACTGTTTAAAAAAAAAAAAGTCTGTTATTACACTGTAATAACAGGTTTTAGTACTAAGTCTGCAATAATTACAAACTCATTACAGTATAGGTTTAATTTTATGATTTTTAAGTGTTCCCAGAATGTTTCACTTCACAGCAGGAATGTTTTACTTTGAAACATTCTGGCTGTGGTGTGATCTGTACTGAGGCTCAAGGCCAATGAATATTAGGAAACATTTTTTGTGCTGTTATGAAAATTCTTGCTGGTAATATTTTAGACATGAATGTCACAGCAGCATGTCTTAGGGTCTCAATCATTGTTGCTGACATCATATAGCAGGCTTAAAAAAATAAACAAACAAAAAAGAAAAATATTTACAAAATTGTTTTTCTACATGGTCTTCTCTCTCATATTAAAATGTGCAAGTTGTAAACTGCAGATTGCTTTTCATGCAGAGCTGCGATACAGTGAAAAATAAATGCATAAATAAATAAATGCAATAAGTGCCTCAGGCGTAGCTGAACTTGCTTTGCAAATGTCCCAAACAGTTTGATCTGATTTCACAGAGGAGTCACTGCTTCAGTAAGTCCTCAGGTGGGGACATGAGTCCTCGTGGGTTGAGATTTGCCACCAAGCAGACGTCATAGTTGTCGTGCATTAGAGCACGTCGAGACACTACTGTCCACCGGTTCTCCCATGGGTCCAGCTCCAAAATGTCCTTCGTTATGTCATCATGACGATCTAAGGGTGGTAGAGGAACAGAGAGAGCATTAGAGCACTTCGAAAGACTAAACATCTTTCAAGGTCATAAACATTCACTTGAATGAACATCATTTTGCTACCTGCTCCTTTGTAGTATCCACACACATAAATCTTGCCTCCCACCACTCCTGCATTTGAGGCGTTGGTGCGCAGTGAGAGTTGGGGAGATGGAAGAGGGGGGCCATCCCGCCAGTAATCTCCATCAGGGTTGTAGATCTCCACGGCATCGAGGCATCGGCGTGATTGCCCTCGATCCATACCCTCACAGCCAATGCCTCCTATCAGTGGAAATGAGGTTTACCACCAAATACCTACATTTTGTTAAATTATTGTAGAAATTAACAGAAGGAGGACAAGCATGAAGGTATCATGCTTACATGCCAAGAAAGCTTAGAAAAACAAAATGTAGAGCTGTGTCACTGTACCATATAATGTGATGGATGTACTTTATTTTACACATTCACATGTTAACTGATCAAACAAAATCTTACCCATTACATAGATTTCACCATTGAGCACCACAGCACTGCAGCGATACTTGGAGTACTTCATGGGCCCCAACTCTGTCCACCTATTTCTGTTTGGATCATACTCCAGGAGGCGGTTACTAAGGCGGTCGGGCTCATCATCC
>OMLB01021421.1:0-12076 GCA_900302555.1 Myripristis jacobus
ACTCCAGGTATCACTGTCGCTGCCCACGTGGGCGTTGAAGTCCCCCAGTAGATCAACGGAGTCCCCAGTCGGAGCACTATCCAGTACCCCTCCCAGGGACTCCAAGAAGGCCGGGTACTCTACACTGCTATTTGGCCCGTAGGCACAAACAACAGTGAGAGCCCTCTCCCCAACCCGAAGGCACAGAGAGGTAACCCTCTCGTTCACCGGGGTGAACCCCAACACATGGTGGCTAAGCTGGGGGGCTATGAGTAAGCCCACACCTGCCTGCCGTCTCTCACCAAGGGCAACTCCAGAGTAGTGGAGGGTCCAGCCTCTCTCGAGGAGCTGGGTTCCAGAGCCCAAGCTGTGCGTGGAGGTGAGCCCGACTATTTCTAGCCGGTACCTCTCAACCTCCCGCACAAGCTCAGGTTCCTTCCCCCCCAGCGAGGTGACATTCCATGTCCCCATCGCCAGCTGTTGTGTCCGAGGATCGGGTCGCCGAGGCCCCCGCCTTCGACTGCCGCCCAGTCCACAAAGCACCAGCCCCTTACGCCTACCCTTGTGGGTGGTGAGCCCACAGGGGGTTGGACCCACGTCACCAGTTCGGGCTGGGCCCGGCCAGGCCCCCGGCCACCAGGCTCTCGCTCACGAGCCCCAACCCCAGGCCTACATCTCCACCCAAACTAAAATCCATAGTCTGGGAAATTTTTGGTTTTCTCAAGAGAAACAGCAGCCAAGATAGAAGCTTTGCAGTCTATAGGATTTGTGGAGCTGAAAACAACAAATGTACCAGCCACAGTACCTAGCTGCCAGTTCTTTAGTAAGAAGTTAATTTCCCAGAGGTATGAAGATGTTAAAGAAGTGAAGAGATTGCACTGTTAAGCTGTCAGGTGTATTACCATTATTCCACATTTCATTTATAAAGCCTGGACTAATTGATGTACTTTTTTTTTTTTGGGTTAGCTTTTTAACTTCTTTTTAATCATTGCACGGCTAATTGTAAGGCAAAGATTATGTCAAAAGGGTGCTCAGTTGACTCAAGGAATCGAATCCTGGTTTATGAAATAGAATGGAATTGCCCAAGTGTGAATGTAATGGAATCGTTTTTAACTCAGTAATTCACAGTCCTGATATGCCTACAAAGCTTACCATATTTCCATCTTAGCCTTAAAGCCTTTCCTATTCAAAACAGCAAAACTGTTGCTCTGTGCCCTTATAAAAGGGTCTCCAGTAAATTATTTAAAAAAAAAAAAAAAAAACAAGAACAACAATAAAACAATGTTACTTGTTTGAGCTGTGACCCAACTATAAAAAAATCAATGAAAATCATTTAGTCCAAATTTCCCTGTTGTTCAGTCAGTAGAGATGAAATTTTGTATAGGTCCGGTATGTCTTTTGGTAGGGTTGTCAGGATTGTCATCTTACCAGTGGTAAGGGATACACTGGTGTATGTTTATGAGAGTTAAATAGTGTCTGTTCTGTTGAAACACTGAAATCTTTCCAAGAAGATGAGATGTAGCCTGAAATGACAGACCACGTTTTTCTCTTCCTCTCCAGTTCTTTGGAACTTACACCAACAACTTCCTGTTTGAAACAGATGAGAGGTACCGTCACCTGGGCTTCCAGATTGAGGACCTGGGCTGCTGCAAAGTGATCCGCCATGCTTTGTGGGGCACACATGTGTTCGTGGGGACAGTTTTCACCAACGCACCACTTAACAGCCATATCATGAAGAAGTTGCAGGGAAGATAAACATGGAGATTGGGTTGCAAATAAAAGTTTTGCAGTATACCCTATATCACTTCCTTCATCAACAGAGTTGTCTGCTTTTCTGTGTGTAGATCAGCCTCATGACATTTGGGTTGTTATGTTCTGGGATGCAGCATTTTACAGACAGCAAGATAAAATATCAAGGTTCAACCCCATTTTATCCAGCATTACAGATGTGTATTCCTGACTTCATACAGTATAAGCTAATATATTCATTTATATTTATAAATTTATAAATTCAAGTCATCTGGCCAACTGTGTTATCCTGCTGCTTTAACATGGTTTCACCCTGAGAGCCATAGGTCATAACTGTGATTCTGCCCAGAAACACATTCCTTTCAATTTTAATTTGGCAACCCATTAGTCATATTTATTATTTGCAGCATTTTTGACTGTATTCCATTCACTGTATGTCAGCTGCAACAGAATGTTAGTAGAAGGTGGTTAATCAGTGTAAATAGATTGATTTTCCCCTTTGAAATGTCTGGTTAAAATTCAGACCCGCACTTACCCTGAAGCAAGGATACTCAACACTCATTGTAGGAGAGTTAAAGTGTAGATTTGCTTATCTGGGCCCATGATCTTCCCGTATCCATGTTGCCTTTACAGTAGCAGCCAAGATGTCTGGTTTCAACTAAGTGTCTTCTTGTCTGACAGTAAGCACTACTCATGTCTAGATGGCAGTATGGTGCTTGTGTCCATTGATAGGCTGTGCCATATTCTTATAAAGAAGGCTGGTTTTTGTGGCAGCTTTTCCACATGTAATGCAATAAATCAGTTTTGCTTTGGTGGGAAAGAGAATGATTGGTGTGCGAGGAAAGTCTGATTAACTAGGCCAGTCTCAATACTTACAGAATTATTTATTCATTTGGCAGCATTTGCTTGAAGAGCAAGTTTCTTTTTTTCTCGCAGTTTCTCTGCGCCACCTTTGCATTTTCTCTCCATCTCAGTAGATCTTATGAGATAACATTCGACCCACGTTGCACTGCACACCGGCGCAGCAAGCCAAAGGCTCGTGATATGATTGGGCCAGCCCCGTGTCAGTGAAGAAAAATAACCAATGGGACGCAGAGCAGCGTGTCTCAAGGGCCGGCCCAGTGGTTGGTAAACAAACTCTTGCAATGGCTTTATTTGCTGAAATCGTTATGCAGGCGGGACCAAACTACGCAAAAGGGGTTGTTTAGCAATGTGATCGGGCCAGCCCAGTGTCAATCGGGCTGCTGATCTACTGGTTGTATGGGCCGGTCAGCTATTTAAATAATAATAAATAAAAATAATTTTTAAAAAAAGTGTCGGGGGACTGTAGGCCCACATAGCACATCGGCCCACTGGGCAAATGCCCAGTGGGCCCGATGGCCAGTCCACCCGTTCCCCAGTATGTTCAGTGGGGTTGAGGACCTGTGACTCTGGAGGGAAACACATGCAAGTCAGCATTCCATGCTCTTTTTGGACTTGAAATAGGCGTGGCGTGGCTTTGATGGATGTTGAGTGTCATTGTCCAACTGGCATGGCTAACTAAGACTTTCTTATAGTTTTCACCAGTGTGAATCTGGTATTGTTTGGTCCATGCCAAATATTTAGGATATTTAGGGGCTGTTTCTCAGACAGGGATTAAGCCTAGTAACGGACTAAATGCATTTTTAAACTGGAATAACTGCAGATAGCTTTCTGGGTCCTGGACTGACATGGTTCTAGAGTTATCTTAATCTAGACTTAAATTTCTGTGTAAAAAATAAGTGTTTGTCCACAGCCACAACCCACAGGAAAAAACTCTCTTCCATTTACCTGCGTCATTGAATGCTGGGATAGTGTCTTCTGCATCCAGAGAACAATTTGGCCTGAACTGGATTGAATTCCACAAAGCAGGCTTAGAAAGCTGGCCCTAGAACTGTTGACAATCTCATGCTGTACCCATGTGATAGCAGTTTGAATCCATAAAACAAAACTTGAACGTTAGAATGAGGAATATGATTCAGTCATCCATGGTGATTAATAATAAACAAAATTTTAGGACTTATTTTGTAACACTTAAAGGGATAGATCACCCATTTTGAAAAATTTGAAATGTCACTAGTGGTGCTGTTTTCTGTTATCATTACTGAGTGCTGGATACTAGCTGGATGCTCCAAATGCTAACTGTTAGCCTCCAACATTAAGGTGGACTTCCCCTCAGCTAACATTCTCAAAAATAGCTGCCTAGTATTCGGAAGATAGCAACGGTATTGTACTACATAACAGCTGGGGAGGGGGCATTGTTCAGTAGGGGAAATGAAATAAGTTTCTGCACTTAGTGGACATTAGTGCACATTAGTCAAGATCTACCATTAGATGGTAAAAGACCAAAACAATTCCAAAAACAAGTGTATTAGGAGCATACATGCAGTCATATAGATAGATAGATAGATTTACTTTATTGATCCCAACCTGGGAAATTCTCGCATGTATGAAATATACTGTACCCTTGCAATCAAATCTCAAGGATCTGAAAATTTTGATAGAAGTTATAATCATTGTATTTTTTAATCAGAAGTATCAGCTTAGTAAACAGATTGTTTTAGCCTCTGATCAGTATTTAGTATGAACCTTATTCCTGAACTTTTCACAGCCCTATTTGAAGTCATTTGAATCTCCTGCAGCACCAAATTCCCCAGTGAGAAAACAGCATGTTCTTGTCTGTTACAACTCTATTAGCTAGATGCCTCATTTTATTCCTGTGGAAGCACGCTCTTGCCCCCTTACACAATAATAAGTTTAAGGAGGTCCTAAAACACATCAAACTTTAAAAGATTTGATTTTCACTTAGTAAGTGAATGTGGCTACATCCATCTAGATGTAAACTACATGATGTTTTTTCAAAGCCGGTGAGAGGCATTTTGGGAATTTAGCCATCATCTCAAAAGTGAGGGGGATGGACTTCCGGAGTAACACTGCAGCCACACGGAACAATTTGATTTCATTTAATGTTTTACTCATTGTCAATTTTTTTTTCTTCTGAGGATTAAAGAGGTTTCAAAAGCATCTTAAGCCACAACCATTTAAACAAAACAAAAACAGATTGGATGAGCCATGGGTTAACTATTTAGTGATTGGACTTACCATAACAAGTGTAATGGGTATATGAAGGTTGGGTAGTGTTTTTGTTATTGTTTATATGTATTGTCATTGTTATTGTTTATATGTATTGTCTGTATTATCCACAATACTGGTATAAAATCAAAAAAATTTGATGGAAGTGATGAAACCCAACAGTTGTTGGTAGTGGACCCATACTTTTGGAGCCCACTCAGTTTACAGTGATAAAACAGATGGTATTGTCCAACTGGATTCATGCTTTTATTGCATTAGGACGTTTTCAACCCAACTGGAGTGGAAACCTAACTTTTTTAGATCAACAGAACCACTCTGGCTTAACATGGAAAGTCAAGGAAAAGTCATGGAACTTTGGGTTACAGTGGGAATGCTGTCACCATTCACATCCCTTCCTCTTCTGTTGAAGGAGGGACTTTTAAACATACAGGTTACAGTTTGATCAAGCAAAATGGATACTTTCTGATTAGGTTATTCACCCCATGGGTTTGTAGAGTGTCTCCAGAGCACTATTACCATTCATTAGCTTGCACTGATCTAGCTTGTATGCAGCAGATGGGATCTAATCAGTCTGTTCTTGGACAGATGTCTGAATTACTTAGAGCATAATTTAGGCAGGTTGCTTTGTCACACAATCCCAAATGGATTGCTGCCTTCCATTGTCTCCTGTGCCCCAAGAGAAATAATTTGAAAACCGTGCCATGACTTTTCAAAGCCATTTGTACAACACAATTTCACAAAGCCTAGTTTAAACTGTTTAAACAGCATACATCCATGCTGTGTATATACACTGAACTGGAGAGTAAATAACTTTTCTAGTATGTATGTTTAGCTAAACAACATGCTTTTCTAGATTTTGCTACTTAGTAACTAGTTACAACTAGGGCATTAACGACGCCAGACTTTTTCATGTCGATGTCAATGGCGTGGCCGTTACGTCAACCCCTCAAACCGGGAGCTTTGGGGGCCGACCTGGGGGGGGGGCTTTTCGACGGACCCTGGTGGGCATCACTGTAAGTTAATTACGTCAACGTTTCGACAGGTCAACTTTTACATTAATGCCCTAGTTACCATTAGCCATCATTTCAAAAGTGAGGGGGATGGACTTCCGGAGTAACACTGCAGCCACACGGAACAATTTGATTTGATTTAATGTTTTACTCATTGTCAATTTTTTTTTTCTTCTGAGGGTTAAAGAAGTTTCAAAAGCATCTTAAGCCACAACCATTTAAACAAAACAAAAACAGATTGGATGAGCCATGGGTTAACTATTTAGTGATTGGACTTACCATAACAATTTGTAGATGGACAGGGGCGACAGATTCCAGATGTGAGGCGGACATGTGCCCCACCCCAGCCGCCAATCACCCTTGTCTGCTGTGCCCCTGGTTATGATCTGAAATTCAAATGCAACCCCTGTTACAGGAACATCAGGGTAAAAGGATCTTGGCCTGTTACTACTGCCTCATCTGCATCCAGTTAGTAAGAACAGTAAGACAGCAATAAAGTGTGGTTTAAACTTGAGTTCCCTTGGGGGGGATTCAGATGCATCACATTTCATAGGTATTAGGTAGTTAACCAAAGCATGATGAGCACTGTTGCCCAACCATCTCAGAGGTTTGCTCAGGGCTCTTCAGGTTGCACACTGCTCCTATAAGTGGGCCCTGAAGTGTTTCTGCCTACCTCACAGCAGGGTCCAAACTCTATTGGCCTACAGTTCCTGACCCTTTAATTATAGCAAAGGCAACTACCCAGAGGACAGGAAATTTTTCAAAGAGAACAAGGCTATAGACAAGCCCTCTCTAATTTTACAAGTATGATCTGCAGTGCCTTCAAATGCCAGCATCCTTTGGTGTTGTCAGGAGGAAGGCTTAATCTTGTATATTTATGAAGTTTACATCCAACTGGAAATGGGTATAAACTTGATGCATGGATAACGTTTGTGTGCAGTCCGTGCTCACTGGGAAAAACAGCAAGGTGAAGGGAACTGAACAGTAACAAATTTACAGTACAGGATAAGCTGTGTAAAGAATGCCATGGAGCGCAGCATAACATGAAGAGAAGGTCAGAAAGCAGTTGCAGTGTCTGTTTTTAAATCTGCTCTGGTGATGGAAGGCAGGTGGGTTGATTGCGTGATTGCGTGTGCAGAATTCAGCGCTGAGAGTAAGACCGCTGTACTAATCACACTTTGGAGACCAGACGTCCTGATGGGAGGGGCGGCATTAAATGAGCTATTCGTGTGATAGTGACAGGAGGGCGGCCAGACAACAGCCTGGGATCACAGAGTCTGTCTGGGTGTGTGTGTGTGTGTGTGTTGAACTGATCGTTTCAGCTCCTTTATATGGCCAGCATCTGGTCACGCTACAGTGACTGCTGATTGACATGACCTCCAATTGGCTTTAATTGACCGTGATTTAGCACAATCATTTTTTTGTTTGTTTGTTTTGTTACACCTGCATGGTCAATGAAAGACAACTGTTGAACACCGAATGTGATTAGACAAAGAACTGTGTGCACATGCAATTACAATTAGAGATACAGTTGGCTATGGTAATCATTCAGCAAGTGTCACGTCAGTTGAGAGTACACAGCCTCTAGTGTCTTACAGGATAAAGGAGCTCTACTTTCTCCCCTTAGCTCGTGAAATTTGAAAAAATCGTTCTCTAAAATTTGAAACAGACTTAAAGGGACAGCTTATGTTGTCAGCTGGTTCCCAAACAGGAGGCAGATGCTGAATGAGAACCTATACTACATTTGAGTCACACACATTATTGTACTTTATTGTAACACATCCCAAATAGCCAACAAAAAAAGAAAAAAGAAATAAAATTACAAATACACAAAGCTAAAGTTAAACGGGATACACAAAACCTAGATTCCCATGTTTATGTATATGCATGCAAGCATGCATGCATTAAATGTATACAGCCAACATGAATATGCATATAGTATAGCCACACACACACAAGCAATACTCACATTCAAACATTTCTAATTGCAAGGAATGTTGTTGTTCACATATTTTTCTGTCTTAATGCCACAGGTCAAAGGACAAAGCAGTGGCATGTTGACAGATAGGCCTATGAGCTAAATGACAATTAGCTGCCATCCTTTGATTCCAGTACCAAGAGGTGTGGGGATAGCAGCCACATGTCAAGTTAATCTAACTATAAAATCACACAAAATCCTTCACGTTTGGCTGCTGACATTATAGTGGTAAATTTACTAGAAGAAAACCCTCAAGATTCTGACACTACAAAGTCTACACATTCAGAAGAAAACAATGATGTGATTCTGGGCTCAAATCAGCAGGATTTCCTTCTTACTGAATCCCATGTCAAAGTAGAATTTGATGAGGTGATCAGCTGCAGGCCTGATACACGGCAAGAAGCAACGTCTGCAGAAAAAAGAAAAATATATATAAAAGAGAGAAGAAGAAAAGGTGTTTATTAAATTTGTGACTTTATAATGTCATAAAAAGTTTTTTCTTATAAATTTGTGATTTTTTCTCATAAATGTACTACTTTAATCTCGGACGACAAATCTCTCGAGACAAATTAACCTGTTATTGCAAGAAAATCAGCTTTGTTTTGGAGATAAATTAACCTCTTGAACAATTTTCCCTTACGTTTCCCCTTAAGTAGCTTCAGTGTTAGAAAACACATTTTCGCAAATTGTGCAACAATGGCACATACATGTTCAGTATCTGCTGGCTGCAGTGACACTACATCAGACTTACTTTGAGTGAAATATCCAAAGCCAAGATGCCATTGTTTTATGGCTGCAGCATCACATTGAATAGAAAAAATCTACATGTCTTCTGCGTCATTTTTGGACAAATTTCTTTGTGATTCAGTAGAAAAAATTTGGTATCTTTGGGAACCTTGGGATTGCTACTAGAATTTCAAGTAAAGATCACTGGGTTTGATCAAAACTCAAGCATGGAGCAATGATGAACCCACTCATGGTTGCAGTGGAGTTGATGATATAAGGTTCAGGGGACTTCATATACAATTATTTATTTGCATTTATTGTTTATTGCTTCATTTTTTACAACCAAAATTTTTGTGGGAAGGGGAACAACAGATATGGAGTCCTTTGCATGTGCTTCGCATGTGTCAGTAGCCCACCAGCAGGTAGATGCAACTCTCCTCGACTGAGAGAGGCCAAAAGACATAACAGATGAGGTGAACCCATTAGCACAAGAAAACGAGCTTTGTTCTAACAACATAACATAACCAAATAATCAACTTGTGATCCCGAGATCATGGCATTTAAAAAATAATTGTAAGCACACCTGTTCTCGGCTTCCATAGTTCACAATGGGATTTTTTGAAACACTAAAAATAGCAGCTTGTAAAACACAAGACATACTATCAGCCAGTCACACTTTTGGATTTTAGCTGCACAACTTTGATATTTACAACAGGTCCAACAGACAACAATGCTGCAGCTGAGACAAGCTCAGGCAAGACAGCTGCTGGCCTGCACCCCACTGCATTGATACAGGTAAGAATCTGACTGTGAACTGTAAACAGTTGAAGTCACACTATGCAGTTACCCCACCTTGTTATGATGTGGTGAAGGATGATGAATGCCTCTCTCAAAAGAACAGAAATGTCTCAGGAGTTCAGGAAAACTCTTTGACCCCATCAAAACCCAAAATAGAAGAGCATTTCACTCCATTGTCTGTGTATTTGTGTACATTTCTCAAAACATTATATTCAAGACAGGCATAGGATTAAAATTCTATGGGTTATTAGTCTTGGCACGAGTCTGAGTGCCGTTATCCTTCCTCAGCTTCATTATTAACATGAACAACAAAGCGCTGTCCCCTCCCATTTGAAACTGCATAGTCTGCCTGTTAAGTGTAAATAATGACATTTAGCTGTCTGAGGCACAATGTTGTAATCTTGCTGTGTGGTTAGCGCGTACATACAATTATCAGTGAGTGAAAAATATTGTTTTCTGAGGCGATACAGTCATTCACAACAAATGTTACCACTCCATGTATACAGTTTGACAGTGCCCCTAAATATGGAAAAGCAAATGACAATACATACACTATAACACTGGGTACATGTGGCACCACCATTAAAAAAGATAGGGGCCAGTCTTGTTGGTCACGATTTGGTGGTTGGGATTCTACTTTTCAAAGATGGTGCCCAAGTGCCAATTCGCCTTTTCAAATCACAGTGTCTCTGAGCTGTGCAGAGTTAGTGAGGTAAGCTAGTTAGTTCAAACTACCCATACTAGCCTATCAGAGCTGCCCCTGGCCAAATTGGGGCCCTATGCAAATTTTGTTATCAGCCACCCAAATGTATGTTCCCACACACCAAGTGTACAATAAGTACAACATCAATACATAACAAAATGCCATTTAATGTTAGAATCTTTATTAATAAGAACGACCATTTTTTTTTTATTTCAGATGCTGTTTATCAATTAATAACAACCAAAAATATATATTTCAACAACAGATGCTTTCCTTAAAAAATGTCAACCTGAAATAAAAAACAAACAAACAAACAAAAACTAACAGCCAGACCATTGTGTCTGTCAGCAAAAGTAACTTTAACCTGCCCGGCTCTGAGCAGTGATTGGTCACATGTTGATTGTCAATCATTCCAGCGATGCATGCACTAGATGACAGACGTCAGCTGACTGGACTTGGCTTGTGCAGGCCTTGCGGGTGATGGCTTTGGGTCCTTGGGAAGTGCTCGCACCAGGGACCCTGCAGTGCGCATGTACTGTATGTGCCACATTTGCGCATGAAGCCCCTAGAGCAACATTAGGCCCTATGCACAGCTGGTGGTCTGCATTTAGGGAGGGGCAGCCCTGTGGCCTGTAACCTGGCTCAGCTAGGGTCAGCTGACTTTCCAGGATCATGAATGTCATGGTCAAAGAAAGAAGTTGTTATTGTTATTGTCATTGAAAAACACTGAATAGATGGTATATTTGCCTCTGGTTTGCACATTTAGCCTCAAAGGACCAGACAAGTGATGTTGAATGTTTGGTCCATTTACTACAATTTAGCCACATTTTACAAATATTTCACAACATACATTATAATCAAAATCCGTTGATTTTCAAATTTGAACTCATAATGTTTTGCTTCTGTGGCTAATTTTTAAGCAGAGAGACAGCTTCTCTCCCAATTTCAAGCCATCAAAACACAACAGTGCTGCTGCTTTTAGGAAAGCAGTGTGGCTGATTAGTGGAAACATAAACTATATACATTTTCTAGATGTTATTTTTTAATGTGCAAAATCATTGGTGTGGTCCTTTAAACAGTGTGAGAGCTGAATTATAAATGCTGCATGTATTTTACTGTGCAGGAGCCATTCAGGACACTGCACAGGTAACCTGTCTTTGCTACTGCACAAGATATATGTCAAAACGCTGCTACGCATCTGTAGATATTTTTGGGTTATTCTTGCAAGTGTAATGCATCTATATTCTGTTGGGTTAGTTTCTGAATTCAACAGAGGGAAATGGTGTATTCATATGCTCTCAGTAAATTGGAAAAACAACACTCCCTGGAGCAAAATGTATCATGAGTATTTGTTCGGTTTTCTCATATTTAAATTTTCCCATATTTCTGGTGTTTTTGAAAAAGCCCATTCATATTTTCAAAAGGGATTTGGGGCTACATGCCACATGGCGGAGATGCGAATCAGGGGCAGAGCGGGAGAAATATTCATGGGGGAGCTATAGGGTGGCATGGAAATTTTACAGGGTGGCAGACAGACAGACAGATATACAAGATAGATAGATAGATAGATCGATAGACAGACAGTCAGACAGATAAATAGATACCACTCACTCTGACAGCCAGCTGAAGTGTGGCGTGCAGGTCTCGTGTTTTTCAGCATGCCTGTGGTTTTGTAGAGCGCTGCGGTTTGGTAGATGGATCTTATGAGAGCCTTTGATGTTAGCTAATCCCCACTTCTACCTTTGTCTGTGTATATTTACCCAAGCCTTGGTTCTTTATTGCTGAGAATCACTTGGCAGGGCTGAATAAATGGTTTTATACACATACAATGACAGGAGGATGTACAGGTCATTACTGTTGGAGTTAGGCTTTCCTGTCTGAGGAGTTCAGTTGGTGGATGTGAGTTGGTATGTGAAGTGTCAGATTGTTATCATTTCCTTGAGTCTAATCCATGGAAGAAGTGTCTTGTGAAAACAGAATCAGCTGGCAGAGCAGCTAAAGAGGAAGACACAAAGAGGTCTG
>OMLB01021423.1:0-16634 GCA_900302555.1 Myripristis jacobus
GGGAAAAAAAAGGGAGACAGAGGGAGGAAAAGAGAAAAGAGGCACTAATGAGGATGAAAAGCAGATAAACGGATTGCGGTCCGGTGTGTGAGATGAGGCGGAGAGATGTGCGTGACGCGGCGAAGGGCAGAGAAGGTCGGAGGTCAGATGCGTGAGAGAATGGAAGCGATTGAGGGATGAAGGAAGGGGAGCTGGGGCGATGATGCAAACTAGGACAAACAAACCTCACGCACACGCAAACATATAGCCACACGTGCATGCACCCACACACACGCACGCATCCGCTGCACATCACACAGTGAACCAATCTGCCATGGATAAGAAGATTATGCCTCTGAGTTTCCTGGAATGTTCTCTGCTGTACCCCCCTCACCCAAACCACTGCCACCCAACCCCCACCCACACCAACACCCACACACATAAACACTGTCTGTCTCTCTCTCTCTCTCTTCTCCAGGCTGTGGTGTGGACTCAAGCTTGGATGCCCCATTCTGCCACAGCTGAGGTTATATAAGCGCAGCCCCCATCCTCATCCTCATCCTCATCCTCTCCTGCATCCCCAAAAGCTGCCCACTGGCTAGGCTACACCATTTCAGGCCCCCTTCACTCAAATTGCTGTTTCAAATGGCCTGACACCGCCTGGCAAACAGCCTGCAGACGTCTGCCTGTTTGCAGTCAATTAGCAGTATAAAGCGGCTTGGCCATTTGACACTGTCTTAGATGCTTTAACCTCTTCAGCTCCGGGTGGGTTTGTCAGTGCTGCATGCCTGAGCTTTGTTCAAACCCACAGAGCTTTATTTTGCATTCTAGTGGAAATCTCAGGGTTTCAAAAGATGCTAAATCTATCCTGCTGAATGACAAGGAAATGCATATAAAATGATGACAAAGACAGCTAATTATTTCCTATTTGATGTAATGGTGCAGCTATAAAACAATGGCATCTTGGGTTTTTGAATATTTCAATCAATAATTGTAATGTAGCGTAAATGAAGAGTTGCAAAACATACAGAATGTAGGTGCCACTGTCACACAATATGGAAAAAAGTATTTTTTATAGCTTTAAAGCTACTTAAGGGGGAATGTAAGGGGGAATCGGGGGTTAACAGCCTGGAACGACAGGCTTCACTTTCTCATTGGCATACAACTGAAAAACTGTGCCTTTTTTAACCGTGGACAATGCGATACCGGGGCAGTGCTTTACC
The DNA here is from genome assembly GCA_900302555.1 of Myripristis jacobus. Lineage (NCBI taxonomy): Eukaryota > Metazoa > Chordata > Actinopteri > Holocentriformes > Holocentridae > Myripristis > Myripristis jacobus. The sequence goes on from OMLB01021423.1 coordinate 1,203, forward strand.
TTGTGGGCACTTTTCCCCAGCCTCTCTCCACTGTGCTGTGTTTGTGTTTTTTGTTTGTTTTTTGCTTCTTCTTTTTTTTTTTTGCACTAACCCTATTTTCATGTAGAACAGAGATAAAGGACTTTTGTCATGCTCTTGCACTGTATGCTGCGCTGCGCCATGTGACCAACACCCTCTAACACCGAGCAGGGACAATAAACTGTAATTATTTGGAGAACACCTTGCTCTAAGGGGGGGAGGGGCTTTTTATAGACACATCAAGGTGTTTTTCACCCCAGAAGTTAGTGTTTGCTTCTTCCCTGCCTAATGAAATCTATCCATCTTTCAGTCTGTCCTTGTTTCATCCCACTCTCATTTTGCCTCCCCACCCTCCCACATGCTGTTTTTCTATTGCTCTTCCACCTCTGCTTGTTGCCCATATCCATTAATCTCCATTAACACAGTGAAAGTATTAATAGTTTCTGGGGCGAAAAAGAAAGGAGAGAGCTGCTGGGGTATTAGGAGGAGATCATCATGGCCATTGAATGGTGATTTTACACCCCCACACCCCCCACCCCCTCTGTGTGTGTATGTCTGTTTGTGTGTGTGTGTGTGTGTGTCTTTGTGCCAAGAGCATCGCACTCTTGCTGCCTTGGTATAACTGTAGGCACACTGCTAGAACTGTTCTTTAGCAAGAGGTGTCCATTGCTTTTAATGGGAAAAGGTAACAGCACTACAGCCTACCTTAAGGGAAAATGTACTGGACTATAGAAACCTTTCCCTGTTAAATGACAAGTGGCTGCTTATTCATTTATTTTACCAGAGTTTTTTTAAAACGGTAAGGTAACCCTTAAACCTCACTGGCTAATGTGAGAGTCAGTGTTTCGACAGAGTTCTGTGCTGGCTAATTTTCAGCTGAATGGATCTGGCTCTTCCTTCCTTCGTGCTCTTGACAGAGTGGCAGGACTATATAAGACTGCTGCTGAATGGCACACATTCAGGTTTGTTAACTAGCTAAAAGATTTATTTCCTGCCTCTGACTTGATATTAATTAGTATTCTCTTTGACTGTCTGTTTTTTTTGCATTTCCAAAAAAGGAACTCTTGGATGCAACATAATTGGCCATGGCTCAAAACCTTTGAAGTAAAATTGCTTGGGTGAAGTCGACTATTGTAAACTGGATTAAGAGTCAAGGGGGTAATAAGTAATCAGTCTTTCCACTCTATCATTTTCACTCCTATGCTCACTCGATTCTTCTCCCTCTCTCCCCTTCCTCTTTCTTGCCGTGTCTCTGTTTCTCTGTCCCTCTTCTTCACCAACCCCTCCTACGTCTCTGCATTACATTTCTGCTCCATTTTCTGTATTATCCCCCACTTAAGCAGCTCTGGCAGGCAAACATCACAATCTCTTACGTTACATTGTCTCCCACTACATTGTTATCTAAAGTACACAACCAGAAACAGAGACAAATTTAGATCCCCTCTCTCCCTGCATTGCTGCACTTTCTCCTCAATGTCATACAAGGAGTTGCACTATGCTGGGGAATACATTCGGCCAAATGACTGTGTTGTGGTTACTGACCTTTCCTATGGTTGGCAAGTAGTTACAGTAACTTCATTTGATCTTTTTCGTGCCTGTTTGTTTTGAATTTTTGTCAGAGATGTAGCCATGGATGATTTTATTTCTCTCTTAATCAGTAAAAGTGGAAGATTGGCACTGTAAAACACACAGAGGCAGGAGAGTGGGACACAGAGAGTGGGCGACACAGACAGGTAGAGAGAGAGAGATGGAGAGAGAGAGAGAGAGACAGAGAGACAGAGAGAGAGAGAGAGAGAGAGAGAGAGCAATCACTCCTGGGGGTTGTGACAAATTATTCCTTAAGCAGTGCCCCTTAGGATGTGCTGCAGTCAGAGGAGGAGGCAGTAATTAGAAGAGGTTCTCAGACCAGGATGTCTCGAGTTTGCCCACACAAGGAGATCCACGTCTGCATCAGCAGCCATGTTGATCAAACAGAGGTAGGTATCTACATAAAGGAAAGGCTACAGTCAAAACTATAACCATATATGAAAACACAATATATCAACTAATTCCAAGGGCTATACAATATGTCAACAACACTTATTATGTAAATAGGGCTGTTCAAAAGCCTTATTTATTATTAAAAGTATTATTTCTTCGTGCCAATGTATTCTGTTTGTTTTTGTTCATAGCATGTTTACTATTTTTTCCTTTTTCCCATGCTTTCACAAATTGTTTATTTGTACTTCTCGCCAACATTGTAAATGCGGATACCTCCTCAATGGTCTTTCAAGGTAAAATCAAGGTTTAATAATAATGTATATTTGCAACATATAAACTCAGGCACAGTGATTCTTAATGGAGACTAGGGCTGGGTACTGGAAAGGACCTTGTGATACAGTATGTGTCATGATGCAGTGCATGGGTCATATAAGATGTATAAATACAGATTAAAATACAACTTACTGCATAACACCTGGGTTGACTATTAAAGCATGCAACATATTATAGTTAGTGTGTTCAACTTTAGAATCCTCAAGAGGAACCTGCTTTTGCAGTACAGTGCCTACATTGGAAAGAAACATTACACAATGTACAAAAAACACAACACATTATACAATAGCATATATGGTATATACGTATTATATGATAAACCAGGTGCAAAAAAAAACATACTCAAAACAATTTAATCAAAATCCTCATTCCAGTTCATTAAAACAAAATTATCTCTATGCACTTATTTACCACAGTGCAATAAGCTGAAGATGTCATGTACCATCAAATGAAAATGAAGTGTAAAATCATAAAGTTTAACACAGAAATGGAAGATTATATGACTACTTTAATGTGCAGGGATATTGGGTATAATAAAAACAGGATAAAGAACCAGTTCATAGTGAACGTATCAGATTATATATGATGTTCATGCCATATTAATGCCATTTGAGACACATTTGTTAAATGGTGTATCAATCAATCATGTGACTGTTTCTCTAACTGGAAAACATGCTCCAAGAATTTGGCATAACATTTTCCAAGCACCTCATTCGACCTCGTTATGGAGTCAATGAAATGTGATGTTTCACCTTTAAACATTAAGGGCTTTAAGCTAACTGTAATTGGTTAGATGGTGAAACCCTTCAGCTAATTCAAGTGAGAAAAAGATAAGCAGTTCTCGGAGAAATGAGTAATAGAAGTTAGAGGAGAAGAAGTTAATTGACACATGAGAGCAAATGTTATGACAACACTCAAATGCTTGCTGGCATAATCTCTGCGTGAAGTAAGAATTATATAACTGCCCAACAAATATTGCCGAAAGCCTTTTAGTTTTGGCTTCATGATAGTGTTAGGCCAAAGAAACAAGAGAACATATCTGCCTTTTAGCAGGATTGTCAAATGAAATGACTGATGTTATGTTTATGCCTGGCAAAGCTGGTCATATCATTAGATGTTATGATTTAGGCTGGTTACTCTGACATTCTCAGCCATAACACTGTTACTGTTGACTCGTCAAATTACACATATTATGAAAAAATATATCATACCTCATGAGAGCTGGGGGAAACAAAAAAAATCAGCATTCATTAATTCCTGTGTAGGTATGTGCTGATTCTTGTTTATGTGGTGTGTCTCAGTTAAAACATGTTTCTCTTAATTTGCATGTACCCTTTAATGTTCAAGACCTGAGGAAAAAAAAGTCACTGATGAATGCACGCTGTAGGTACACATGCATGCATATGCAAACACACACTCGCACACACACGACACAGCACACACGCACGCACGCACACACACACCAGGCATCGTGCAGCACTGAGATGTGCAGTTGAAGATGACAAAGGGATATACAGTATAACTACTGTGGCATCAAAATCCAATAACCCCAATATTGGTGTTTCTCTTTTTTCTTTCTTTCTTTCCTTTTTTTCTGTTTGTGATTTATTTTTTTGACACTTTTATGGTGGAAAGACAAAAATGATAGGGGAGGCAGGGAGACATCAAATAGCAAAGGTCCCAGGCTGGATTCACATGCAGGACTTTGTATGTTAGGCGCACCTTAGCCAACCAAGACAGCGGGACACACCCCTTTTTTATGGATTGACTGACATTCAGTGGTGTCATATGGAGGAAAAATTAAGACAAATTTGGGCCAAACTGTGTACCAGCTGCTGGGAAATGGGCAATACCAACTGACAAATCTGGCAGTTGGAAAAGGATGAAATAACAGATGCTGCTGTCATCTTGGTCTTTCCTACTGGAAAGGTAACAATTTAAACATTTGTGGCTCAAGGTTTTCCACTGAGGTTTCATAATGTGAGTTGCAGGCTTACATAGTCATAATAAAGAATAATCTATTTTACTGGCAGCCAACAGCTGGGAAGCTAGATTAAATACTAATAGCAGGCTATAAAAAGAATCACAGCTATTATTTCCTAGCTGTTTACTATTTAATAACTGTTGCAGTTAATATTGTAGTTTATATAGGATTAGGAGAATTTGGACTTATAAACAGATTATCCCAAATAGGGCTATTTGTGCTAAAAATTAATTTATGTGTTTGTTTTATGGTCAACACAGGGAGAATATGAGAAACTGGTCAAGAAGATGGATTTTTTTAGGGGGGTTAAGAGAGGTCATCTGATGAATTTGGCAGAGATAAAACACATGTCAAAAATGTCCACATGGTCTCTGTGTGTGTGTGAGTATGTGTATGTGCTTGTTTATGTGTATGCATGGGTTTGTGTGTGTGTGTTTTTTTACGTGGCCATTTACATATACACTCACTCGCTCGAGTCAGTGTGAGCGACAAACATCTGTTAGTGTTTTTCTGTGTACTTAATGGTCAGAGCAAAAGGTATCATGTTAATATTTTAATTGCAGGCGGTAGCTGGGCTCTCACTGTGAGACAGGCTTAATGTGGTGACAGATGAGGGCTAGGGGTAAACAAGGATTTGGCTGTCCTCCATGGGAATTGAGAGGACAGAATTGGTGGATTAAACTGCATTTTTGGCTGCAAGGTGCCTTGGTTACAGAGGAATAGATGCAAATCCAAATTCCTGATCATAGGGGACATAAGTATAGACAAAAGTGACTGCATCCTCTCCAAACCTCAGTATCACTCCAGTTCTCTAATATCTGAATAGTTAAGGTTAAAACTAGGCCTAATACATACAGATTTATTGAATTTCAAGTCAAATAATTAATGAATGACCTATATTTGCATAGCATGAACTGATTTAAACCTCCAGTTTTAGTAGATTTGTCAGAATAATATTCTTAAATACCAAAATTGTCAAAATGGTGCAACTCTTATAAGGTGACAAAATAGGAGTTTTGGGAGGGTCCCAAAAAAATCTTATATTCACACAGCCAGCTGATCTCGCGTGATCACTTTCGTTTGATGGGTAAAACCGTCTGTGTGCGCTCCAACCAGAGCATCACTGGCCGGACTAATCAGTGTCATTTGAGGAGCTGCATGAGTGGCTCAGGTGATGACAACGCTGACAGTGAACTGAATTAAAAACAACAACAACAACAACAACAACAACAACAACAAGACAGCATTGTTCTAGATTTTCCTTTCAAAAATGGTAAGAATCACGCACCAGCAAGCTTGTCATTTTTACCAGTTGCTGCTGTTTGTTTGGCTTCATTTAGCGTCGCGGGATCCAATCACTTGCTATATATTTTGGAAAACGCTGCTTGTACAATTTGTTTGAACAGTGCCCAGACTCTGCCTCTTGATGTGGAAATAAAATCTGAGTATGGTTCTGAAAGGAAAATAAATTTAAAAATCCCACTTTAAATTCACTCATTGAAACTTCATCATATTTATGTTTATATGCATTGTTCATTTAAGTTTAGCAGTTTATCATTTCATATGAACTGAAACGGGGGTGCCATTAGGATTTTAGGACTGCATGCTGCCCACTGCATGCTGGGTTATGCTCCACTAGAAAAAAAGGGTGAGTGAACACATGAATAAATGAATTAATATATGAATAAATGAATGTAGACTCAGCCACCAAATTGCTCATTAGCTTCTCTCTCTCTCTCTCTCAGTAGTAAGCCACTTTTTTGATATTGAAACCAAACACAAATAACTTATTTTAAGAGGCAGATGATCTCCTCTTCTTCAGGAAGCTTGTATTTTCCATGTTAAATTTGAGGATCAACCTGACAGCTTGACTTTAGTAACTGACCAGAATGGAGACAAGATTGGCCTGTTCTTATGATGGCTCTGGAGTAGCACCACATCTTTGAAAAGCCGCTTTGCATTTGGAAACAATGAAAAGTTAAGCTGTTCTGTAGCCTGTAGGCATCCAACCCTGAATGTGTCAACATCTCAATTGTAAATCCAAGCGGACACTCCAGTGTCCATCTGACCACCGGTGGTAGTGAGCTCAGCTGGCTGATTTTTGCTTTCCATTTTCGGAATTGGATTTCATACTTGGACTTTTCTTGCTTCTATCCTGCCTTGTCTTTTCCCCACATTGTGTTCTCTGGCTCTACTTTTTCTTTTTCTTTGATCTAAACCCAGGATCGGCCAATTAAAATTATACTCTATATGAACAGTCACCATAAGGCAATTTTGAGTTTCCCTATTTAAAGACTCCAATATCATTTTATAATGATAATTCCAAGCTTTACATGCTTACATACATAATCTAATGCACACTGTAACATGCCCTTGAGGGATTTTGCTTTTTATAGTCACTATTGCGTTCTGCTCTCCAGAGGCAGAGGTATTGAGAGACATAACTTCCGTGATCTCAAGTGATTGCAGTTGATCCAAATAGCATTCTCAGCTCTGTGCTCAGTGTCACCACATTGTCAACCTTGTAAATATAGGTGCCTGTTTGGTCAACTGGCCCCCTAATTTGTATTGGTGCAGGCATCTATTAGGTTTATCCATGCATGTCATTTAATTGTGCTTCACAGGTGGGACATTGCTTGTTCAGTGGCCTGCAAGGAGCATCTGACAGTGCAAAAGCTAACAGGAAACTATTTTTACCGCCACTGTCTGTGTGCATGTGTGTGTGTGTGTGTGTAAGTGCATTTGGGTGTGTTTGTGCGTGTAAGTCTGGATATCACAGCAGGTAATGAATTACCAAATGCAAGCCTGAATGTGTGTGTGCATGTGGGTGTGTGCATGTCAGCGGATGATCTTGGATAAGTGTGCCAGTGTGCGCGCGTGTTTGCATATGTGTGTCTCTGTGTGTGTGTTTCTGTGTGTTTATGTGCGCCTTTCATGCAAAATCAGCACTCGATTTTTCGTTTCCCTAAGCACAATGGCACAATTTTGAGATCTGGAATAGATACAAGAGCACTCAAGTGAGAACTGCTTGCACTGAGAGAGTAAACACAATAGGAAAGGCTACATCTCCATCATGAAAGGGCTGATTTCAGGGTCTTGACAGCTCCATCGAGTTAGCATTGATGTCATGTGAGTCTTGAACCTGAATGCCAGTGAAAAGGAGAAGGATAGTTTGTAGAAGAACACCAGACAACCAGAGAGCATATTCTACTAATAAACGTCCTCAGACTGTTAACAGTTGCCCTAAGCATGGCTTTGTCGGTACTATGTTTCCTTTCCAGCTAAAAAACAAACATGAGACCCCATGGCTGCACCCGTGAATGGGCCATGTGCAGGGAGCGCGTGCTGGCAAGTTGATAACAACAAAGATCTGCATGGTCTGCCCACAATAGCACGAGCATGCCTCGAGCAAGAAACTTGACTGCAATACCCATTAATCCACTGCAGTCTCCCACTGGTTCAAAGGCTGACTTGCAGCAGAGCTCTTCAACATCAAAGCGCACTCTCTTATGAAGCCAACCAGTGCAACGTGGAATTCTCAGCTCAGCTATCTGCCACGCTGCAGAGGAGTCTTTGGGATTCACCAAGAGACGCAATTAAGATTGGTTTGATGAAAATGACCTGGGCAACGATGGACTGCTAAATGCAAAGAGAAACACTCCCATTGCCTCTGCCACTAGCCCTCAAATTACTTCCCCTAAGGTGCAGTTGTCTGCCATTAAATATAAAGAATGGCTGGTGGGTCAAGAAAATATGAATCCAGTCTCTCGCAGACTTTAATAAGAGGGTTTCTATGATGTTATCTGAGAAATAACATCATTTAAGTCCGACACAGTTAGTACCACCCTCATCAAGGACAAACTACAAATCACAGACAGGAGGGCTCAAAACCTATCGCACCCTCATAAACCAAAGTCATTCTATCAATGAGACTCCCAACCCAGGACATGCTAGCCCCTCCGATATGCGGCTGCCCCCCCTGGGCGAGAGGGCTGTCAATCTAATGATGTTCAACACCATTGGATCAGATCGCTGTCAATAGCTGTTTGATTTTGTGATGCAGAATCACAAAACCCCGTTTTTCATAACCATCAAACAGGAGGAGAGACACGACTCAAGACTTTTCGGCAAATTAACACCATCACATCTCTCTACAAGATATGTACACACTAACTTTTTGATTTTTAATTACGTGGACTGCAGTGTTGTCATTCTCTGTTGCAATAATATTCATAGGTGAACAACAGCAGTGAGTGATGTAGCCTAGCGACAGTGGAAGGCTAATGCTACTGAAGCCTTGATTGCCCTGGTAAAGGCAACCCTTGTGGGTATATCAGCTTCAAAAGCTTCTAAGAGTCCAATTATAATATTAGGTAGCTGGTTAGTTAGCGTAGCAAATGTAACTTGGGCAGTCTAATGAGGTGCTGCAACCAATGAGCATGACTGTCTTGTGTTATTCAGTAGCGGTGCACCACCACAGAAAGTAGAGAAGTATTACTTAATCGTATTTATCAGTTTGTTTTTGTTTTCAAGATTAAATCCACAATCACTTTTCCTAACTAGGCTACATATAAAGTGAACACTGAAATGTGGGGTTTGAGAATGTTAACTTAGCGATCTGATCCAAAACAATTTTCAGGTTATTGTGCAGTGCCACTTTTCATGTAATATCACCTGTATTAGGGCACAGAGCACTGCACAAGATCCTGAAAATTGTGCCCCATGTTTTCTGAGCCAATTTTCAACGCTGTATTTATTTCTGATAGAATTTTCTGATTTCCCAAGGGCCCCCCTGAATGGGTCTTGGTCCCCCCTGTGCCACCTCATTTAAAAACCTTGGAATTGCCCTTGCTCCCAACTGTTTATGTCATTCCCCAGCTCTGTAGTATCACTTCATTTCATGAAGTCCACAAGATAAAAGACTGGAAACATCAAGAGTAGTGGCCCAGACTGTATTCCCAATAAAATTAACAAGGGGGTGTCTGCCCACTTTCTATGATTTCTTCCACCTGCAAAGTTGTAGGCCTGCAAGTAAGCATAAATTGTCCAATAACTTTTGAACAAGTTTTTCCACTATAATCCAATTCCTCTAGTCCATATTAATGTTATTCCCCTGAAACAAATCTTAGTTTATACATCTCAGGAACAGTCTACAGTACATGCCAGACTGACAGTTTCTTAAATTTCATATTCTTGAATAATACCTGAACAGTGCAGTATGTCACGCAGTGTGTATATCCATGCTGCTGAGTGGCTCTGCTGCTTGGACATCTAATAAACAACACTTCAAATCTCTGGACATTTCTCATCCGCTGCCTGCGACAGTTTCTGGGCATTGTGCAGAGAGCCTGGACCGAATATGCAGAGACATATGGGAGAATAATTAATGCCTCAGACTTCTTTTTAAACTTCTCAACTGAAAAAATTATTCTGAAATGTTGCAACACTGACAGCATGCTTGGACTAATTTTCTTGGAAGATCCTCAGAAGTCAATAGCTCAACAGTTCTAATGTAAATAGATATATTTAAGTCTTTAGCATTGAATAAAACCTCTGTACTGTGAAATTACTCATACTATAAGTAAATTGGGTCTCATCAAACCTCATAAAAGCATTATAGGGCTCAGTTACAAAATGTTTTAAATAAATGGGCTGATACTTGAGTACTGTGTCATCTTAAGTGATTGCTCATGCAGTTTATTTTGAAGATGATCTTTTTATGGCCCAAGAAAACTTATAAAACAATAAAATAGTCTTCCTTTTAGTTTGTATCTCTCCCTCTCACTTCACATCGCGCCACATCTGTTAAGGTCATGTATGTTTCATGGAAGTCGTCTGGTTTTCAGTCTGTTAATGGCGCTCTGCTGTACCATAATCCTGCCCGTGCAGTCTCACTGTGACCATATTATGTCTCCAAACATAATCTGACTAAAAATGCTCATTGCACTAAGCCTCACCACCACTAATGCTTTTATATAAGGCTCTCAATATATTTTTTAATTAAAAGCAAAAATTAAAGCGTACTTTGGGGCGGTGGTTATTGTGCTGCCAGTGAAAGATTTAGAATTAATAGGAGCATTGGTGCTATTTTTAAAGAATACACAGCACACTTGTTGAGAGAGCAAATGAGGCACGATTGCATGGTTCAATATTTTGATAAATAAGAAAGAGAGAAATAATAAACAAACAAACAAACCAAAAAGAAAGCCGTGAATAGTGTGCAAACCTATGCCAAGGTTGCTGGAGGTTATATCCCTGTTTGTGTGAAGCCCCGCCCCCTTTCACCAATGCTGTTGCCATAGGACACAGCCCATTCTGCCAGTCAGTGTGGAAAGTAGGTCAGTGCCACCTTGACCCATGACCAACCTCCCTGCCAGGTTTCGCAATGTTATGATAAACCCTGCCCATTGCCACAGCCCCTGGTGGCCAGTTGGCAGTTCTTCACTGTCCCATGATAAACCTTTCCACCAAGCAGCATGTAATGCTGTCCAGTACTTTTTGAGTTATCCTGTTGATGGACAGACAAACAGAAAAATGTAAAGGGGTGATCATCTAATGCTAATATTGACACCATTACTACTAATACTAGTAATGCTACTACTAATTATAAAGCTAATAATACTAAAATCATCATCATCATCATCATCACTTTACATACTGTATCATTTCAGTCCAGCGACCTCAGCCATATAATTACCCTATTGTTGTTGAAAGTGATGGTGAGCTTGTGATTACTGGGTGTGACATTATGGATTGTAACATCATGCTACTGCATGACAATGTTGTGTGGATGAGTATTGGTTTGACTAGTGTTTAAATTGGGTATGGATGTGAATGGCTCTGGGGCTCAAAAACTTACTGCCGAGCCCTCCGGAGGTTTCATGGTCCCACTCAAACAAAACAGCTGTGATGGAAGGTGCCTGCTTTATAACTCCAATGACATACCTTCCTTTCACCCAACCTCCCTTTCCTCTAACATCTGTTCAACACTGGCATATCCCAAATAGCACTGTGAGATCCTGTTTAGTATAAATGGCTCAACTGGATTTGTCAAGTGCCTGTTGTGCATACAGCATCTGATGTTTATAGAGCGACCATGTGACAGACTGGAGAAAAAAAAGCCTGGGAATATATAGACTTTATATAGCACTATAGCAAACCAACCATGCAGGAGCACCACAGGTTACGGATAAGACGAATGAATTTAAAGAAGCCCCATGTTTTTTGCAACTGGCAGGAAGTGTCAACCTTGAAAGGCTTTAAAATAGACCAAGGGAGAAGTGCTTGATAGAGGGGAGGCACAGACCACACACTGAGCCAGGGTGAAGCACAGAGACAGAAAACCACAGCACACCTGGAACCTAGGAAGGAGACATGAACTGTACAGAAATTTGTCCCACTAGTTTTAGCTGCAAGACTCCCCATTCCTCAAATAACAAAATAGAAGTAAAATATTACAAACACAGTGAAACTTTGAATTTAGCTGAACTACCAGCAAACTCCTGAAGAATGTAGATAAACTACTGTTGTGCAACTACTTGCCATCACTGGCTAAGATACGCTGAGCTAGCAGTTACGCCTGAACAGGGAGGATTTAAAGCCAGGGTGCACCTTGTGGAAGTTGGGTGCCATGGATTTGTTGCCACATTCCTTACTAGCCAGGGATTCATGGATGGGGATTATAGCAGGCCACCAAGGCAGCTTCCAAAGCTGCTGAAGAAAACAACAACCAGTGACCATGGTTAAAAGAACTTACTGGAGTCCAGTGCAGGAAAATGTATTTCATGAGTTTGTGTATCTTGTGCCTGCAGATCAATGCAGAAGGAACTCATTGTACACAGTGTGAAACATATGAACTTTATTCATTGTATTCAGTTCTATAAACCACATTGTTTTCCCAGCAGTTTAGATTTTGGATTCATAAAATATGTTCCTTGAGGCATTACATACAACCAGCAGTTATTTTTTTCCCCTTAAGAATGGCATCTGCTTTTGCAAATTAATTCCTCATCTGAGGAATGGTGTTTGCACTTTCAAAAGCCCTTCACAGTAAAATATAGGTGTGTTAGCTACAAAAGATCACTACAGGCCAAGCAATAGTAACCCAAACACTGATATGAAAAAAAAAGGAGTCTAAAAACAAGGTTTACTGATGCAAGCATTGTCTATTTATTCACAGTTTTGTTGTCACTTCTTGCATCATTAAATCATTTTTGGGCTTCATCCATAACGGTGCGCTGATTACTATTGTTTGTCCAAGTCAGTCTCAGCTCTCAGCTCCTGGTAGTTATTTTACATTTCTAAGCTTACTGTGTGCTGATGCAGTGTGGTTTCTGAGATTTCGATTTCACTCCAGGGTCAGCTGTCCCTTTGGTTTGTGATTGTTGGTACAGTTTGATTTAAGCCGGCAGGCACAGCTGTCCCTTTACTGTGCTGCTGTTGAGCTTGACGGGGAGGACAGGAATCACTGGGTATGGAGTTTTGGTCTGGATATAGGCACAGCGTCAGGGTAGTGTGGGTGTAGTGTCAATGAGTGTGATCAATGTTGAGAGCAGGTGGGGAGGGGGCTGTTTCTGGGATGCCAGAACTTGCTGTTGAGCCTTCTGGAGGTGTTATGAGCCTAATTCAACCAAACATCTGTGATGGGAGGTGCTCACTTGATACCCCCAGGGACATGCCCACGCTTATCCACTCCCTCTTTGCTCTAACATGCAGGCTAGATCTCCACATGGGCTCTCACCCTAAATAGCAAAAGGGTTAGTTACATCAGATCCTATGTATCCGTAAAAGGAGACACAGTGGTCGAACATACATAAATGAAGATATTAGGACACCTTGTCTGATTTGTTCAGCTACACACCTACCATTGAGTCAGCAAGAGGAGAGAACATGGCATCTGCTGCTGCACTTTTTGTAACAGCATTGCCCTCTTTGCTGTTCAGTTCTGTTCAGGTGAAAGAGTCACATGGTAATGAAAATTACCTTTTAGTTCTACTGTGTTTCATACTTGTGTCTATAAATGGAAGAGATGCCTTAGAGAACAGGGCAGATTCACAGACTGCAGTGGAGTGGTGCAGACCTGATAATGTGAGATGCCATAAAGGATAATTTCCTGCTGCATTAAGTATTGTATTCTGATATGAATGCGTGGTGAATTTTGATCTATGTCCTACTGACAATGCGACTAGAATGTCTAGTATCTAAATGCAGGAACATTTTACATATAAATAAAGTGAAGATTGCTAAAAAGAACAAAAACAACAGTAGGCATTTATTTTTTGGGATCAACCAAATTTCTTCACACTATCCCTTTTTATTAATGTGTACTTATTGCACTTGTAGGTCTGCTTCAGAGATATTGGACACCTTCTTATACTATGCACAAATGTGACAGGTAAAATCATATTTTATAAATTGCTGATCCATGTGCTGGTTTTGTGGAACTTGTAATGTAAAATGAAATATGAATTGAAAAAAAAACAACAACAACAACTCATGCATAAAGAAAATCTGGGATTATTGCTTGTGGTACAGGCTGTTCTAAATCCGAAATGCATGGTTCTTTATATTTTTCAGTAAGTACCAAGTGGTGACATGCCAAAAAGACCAACATGCCAAGTGAGACACCATCTGAAACATAAAATCAATATTTAGATTGAATGCACAGCCAATGTAACACATTAATGTGACCTAATTTTTGCTGGCATGTAGCAGCACAAAGCTGCACCCTATTTCTCTATTTTTCCTTCTTAGCGCTGCTTCTCTGTGGATCCCCTTCATTCATTTTGTGTGTTACTGCATGAATACATGCAGCAATACAAAAAATACTGGTGCATATTAGCATACATGGATGCACACTGTGCAGACACAAACACTAATACACATGCACATGTACACACATTTATATGCTCCAGGCTGCTTTGATTTTTGCATTTGTGCTCTGTTTGTGTTTACTGTGAACATTTTCAGAGAGGAGATGAGATTTGGTCCTAGCCAGATTAGTTCATAAATCAGGAGTCATAAATTACACCCAAACATTGAAATTCCTCTCCTGATCCATAAGATTAAAGGTCATCTTAATCTGGCATAATTCTGATTGTGCTCATTCTTGCAGAAATGGGGGAGGAATATTGTGGAGCAGAGAAAAAAAGATTGGAGACTGGATAGCACAGATCATCTTGACTTGTCGTAATCAGATTAAAACATTATTGTCCCACTTGTTTGTGCAGCTAACTTGCTTTTTGCACCCAACAATTGACTTTGAGTAAAATATACAAAAGCATTTGGAAGTTTAAAAACAACTTTTAACCTGTCTATGATTTTATGTACACTACCAGTCAAAAGTTTGGACACACCTTCTCATTTAATGTTTTTTCTTTATTTTCATGACTATTTACATTGTAGATTCTCACTGAAGGCATCAAAACTATGAATGAACACATATGGAATTATGTAGTAAAAAAAAAAAAAGTGTGAAATAACTCAAAACATGTTTTATATTTTTGATTCTTCAAAATAGCCACCCTTTGCTTTGACTAGTGCTTTGCACACTCTCGATGAGCTTCATGAGGTAGTCACCTGAAATGGTTTTCCAACAGTCTTGAAGGAGTTCCCAGAGATGCTGAGCACTTGTTGGCCCCTTTGCCTTCACTCTGCGGTCCATCTCATCCCAAACCATCTCGATTGGGCTTAGGTAAGGTGACTGTGGAGGCCAGGTCATCTGGCGCAGCACTCCATCACTCTCCTTCTTGGTCAAATAGCCCTTACATAGCCTGGAGGTGTGTTTGAGGTCATTGTCCTGTTGAAAAATAGATGATGGTCCAACTAAACACAAACTGGAGGATTTGGAGCAGGATGCTGTGGTAGCCATGCTGGTTCAGTGTGCCTTCAATTTTGAATAAATCCCCAACAGTGTTACCAGCAAAGCACCCCCACACCATCACACCTCCTCCTCCATGCTTCACGGTGGGAACCATGCATGTAGAGACCATCCGTTCACCTTTTCTGCGTCGCACAAAGACACGACGGGTGGAACCAAAGATCTCAAATTTGGACTCATCAGACCAAAGCACAGATTTCCACTTTGTTTGGGCCAAGAAACACAAGGAATGGACATT